>JAVXUL010034744.1:0-26318 GCA_035590515.1 Trichilia minutiflora
ATTGTAATGATTATTATGAATAAACCCTAATTAGCCTAAAATGGTTTAATTTATTTAATAAGTTAAACAAATTTCATAGTCAACTATATTACATGTACGACATGTAATTATGGCCAAACAAAACAATTTATATGGATAATAGTAAAAAAAACCTAAATCGATTAAAATTGTTTTAATAAATTTGAATTATAACATATTATTTAAGACATAGAATAGATGATTATACATTTAGATACCTAAAATCTCGAATATAAAAAAATGTGCATTGTAATGAACAGTAAACAAACATTGTTCCCTTCGAATTTAACAGCTCATTAACAAATTTTGATTAATTAGGTTTAATTATGTTGGTTGGGTGAAAAATGAGGGTATTAAAAGATTGAATTGAGTTCAAATTGTTAAAAGTTGGATAAACGATCAAACAACGAGAAATACCTCAAATGTGTAAATATCGACTATAAGAAATCCAGATTAGGATTTATAAATGAGCATATAGGTTGAATTTATATTCTTAACTATTATTATTAATAAAATTATCGATATATGTGTACTTAGGTGATGATATTCGTACGAGGGAATGTTGTCCTATATGTTTTTGATGATGAGCAAATTATTTTATTAATAAACAAATGATTTACTTGATTAAATGGTTTTAATTCTTTTGCATTTATTTGATTGATCATAATGCTTTGATTGTGCTTTATGAAGCTTAATTTATGTTTATATAGTGAGCATATTTTACACTTGATATTTTTGGTTGAAAATGGTTGCTCACAGGTGCAAAGAATCGACACTAATTCAAAATCAGCTCAAATGTATCGATACCTTTAGAAACGTATCAATACCTTTATCAAGCACCTTTAGCAACGTATCGATACCCTTGGAAGAAAGCTCAAACGTATCGATACCTTAGCAAATGCCTCGACACCTTTGTGACAAACTTAGCGTCGTTTGTGTGGAAAGGTATCAACACCTTTGGAAACATATCGATACCTTTGGCAACGTATCGATATCCCATCAAGCACCTTTGAGCTAGACAGCTCTGAAAAAGATAATTCGACAAAACATATCGATACCTTCTTCAAATCAAGTCTGTAATGGCTAGTTTTAGGACATTTAATACAAGATTTTTGAGCCGTTAAAGAGACGTTGAAAAAGCTCTCCAAAGAATTTTAAAAGCTTCAATTCTCCAGAAGAAAAGGGGGAAGAAGAGAGAAAAGTTTTTGAGTAAAACTAAACATCATCTTCTGTATTTTCATTTTTTAGAGAGAGAAACATCCTACACTTATTGTAAATCCACTCTTTGAGAGAGTTTATTTGTTTTAACATTTTGCTATTATTTGGGTTACTCTTCACCCGTGTAAAGTAAGATTTGGGTTGCACTTCACCCGTGTAAGAAGTTGTATTTGGGTTGCTCTTTACCCGTAGAAAGCAAGACGTGTATTTGGCTACCCTTCGTCGTTAAGGAAGGAGTTGTAATATGGGTTACTCTTGACCCGTGCAAATAAAGAGGATAGTAGAGTCTCAGCTCGGTGAAAGTTTGAGAGAGTGGATGTAGGCTTGGTTGTGCCAAACCACTATAAATTTATGTTTGCATTCTCTCTCTCTACCTATTTACTTTTTATTTTACATTCTTCTCTCTCTCTATCTTTTATTTACTATTTTGTATCTACTTTGAATATTTTATTATTAATTTATCAATATATTTACAAAGCATTTTTATTGGCTAATCATTATCGTTCATTTAGATTTTAAATTTCTCTAAAACCAATTCACCTCCCTCTTAGTTTGCCAACTAGACCATCAGGGACAACCGAGAAGTATCAATGAGTGAAGGTTTTATTAAAGAGTACTCACTCTTCTTATATAGTGAGTGGAATTACTTATCTTCTTTCAAATCTTTCATAAATATTTTAAGAATTCAAATGTTTTTGCTATTTTTAGATGTTAGAAAATGATTGGAATTGTATGGTTTTCTTAAATAAATAATATATCTTGTAGTTGATTTGTTCGCTAATTGAGATTAATTTATGCTTTTAGATATATGAATATTGATAAATGATCTCTTTACATAAAAATAATGATTTTACAAACATGTTGTATATATATGAAAATGTAGATTGATATAAACAATGTTTATTTGTGCATAATCATTGGTTTAAAGGCATATAAAAAATCTACTAACAACTTGGGATTGCTTCTAATTAGAGTGATCACTGAAAAGAGATGGTTAGTCTCAATGATTTGATATGAATAATAGACTATAATTTTGCTAAATATAATATTTTTCATAATCGTTTATTAAAAAAAATTTTAAAAAAATTTTTTATACATTTTTTATATTTCGTTTATATTTATGTCCACTCACTAAGTATACATTAGTATACTCATCATTTTTTTTCCACTTATATATAATTTCAAGTATAGTCGAGATACTAGAGGGGTGGTGATTGTATACAGAGCAATGTATTTAGGTATAATTTTTATACTTAACTCACATTCATTTCATTTGAGTCCACTGAGAAAGTTTTATAAAATTTATGTCTTTTACTTATTATAAGTATTATAAAACTTTTATGTATTTGAGTATTTGATTGTATAAAAGAGAGATTTTATTATTTTATAAATTATTGTTTTAAACGTATATTTAATGTACAAAATTTATTATGATAATGATTAGGACGTCTGAGACGATTTGAAATAATTTTATATTATATTTTTTTAAGTTGATAAATGATTCATTAAGATAGATTTTATAATATATTTGAAGTATTAAGTTTATTATGATTAAACGGAGTTTAGGAGTTTTGGAATTATATTAAGAGTATTTTAAATATTTATGAAAAATAAATATCAAATTAGTCTTATAAATTCTTAGTATGTATTCTGGATATAAAGAATACATATAAAAAATTTGTAATATTTGTCACGTATGAACTCTATAATCAGTGACGTAACAATACAAATTTATATAATTTAATTTAAGGAGTTCATTTGAGTGATTTGCAATAGTATAAAGCAAACTATTTTTTTTTTTAAAATCCAATTGAGTTTAATGTTGTAAAATTATATAGGATTTGAGCATATAAAATTTTAAAAAACTAAAAATTAAAAATAGACATAATTTAATCTAGTCGTGTTAATTTTTGTTAACGAGTCTTATTGTCATAAACAGATATAATAAAATTTTTGATTCATATAAAGGCTCATTTATTAGTCATGTTAGAATTCAAAACAAAAATACAATTTTATTTATCGAAGGAATGACACAATACAGCAGATAGGTTCTTATATGATTTTGGAAATAACTTATGAGCAATAATAACACGATTCCAGAACAAATTATGTCACCCACAATGGGTTCTCATATGATTTATAATCTGCATAAGGCATCATCATTACATGAAGGACATGAATGTACATTGGAATTAAATTTTCTGTTGATCTTTCATCAATGTTAACAAATTTGTACAGTTGATCCATAACCAAATGATGATTTAATTGTACCAAAACATAATCATAATTACTGATTCATTATACGTGTACCAAAACGATATGATAATTAATAAAACCGAACGTGGTTGTTCCAACAATATATTCTTTCAAGATTTTTAATAACAAAAATATATCATATGATATGAAGTAATTCATGGGGTTTGAAATTCATATTGTGGCCATGTCCATAGAAATCCTAGCACCTTAATTAGTTTTCATTGTAATAAAATAGCAACTCATACTATAAATTTATTCATTACAAACAAATAAGGTATGTTTTTATTTGTTGTTTCACTGTAATTTAAGGACCTATCATATCCATTGTTCTTCCATTATCAAAAATTTGATTTATGTTTGGCAAGAACAAGTGCAAAAGGATAATAGGAAGGGTTTAAATGATCTTAAAGATCCCTAAATAATTAAGTTAATCTCTACTTAATTAGTAAGTTTATATAAGAGTTTGTATATTTTACACTATTCTAGAACTGATTTACCATACATACATTGATAACAATGATAATCTAAATAAAGAAACGGAAAAGGTGAAAGAAAAAGTCTATTTTATTTTTAAATTTTCAAAGAATAATTTTACATTTTTACATAATATTATATATTCTTTTTCTAATCAACTTGATACTATATAGTTATATAATTTAATCTTCTGATTAATTGTTTGTAAGGTATGGGGTAGATTGTCAATGTATGAAAACGATAAGACCTAATTTGAGGTTTATCAAAATATTAAGGGGTCAATAGAAATTAACCCAATTAAGATTCATGATTCATGCTTGGAAAATGCAGAGCGTGTAACAACATCTGTAGTGGATTGACCTTGACCATTTGGCCAATTATCTTACGAGTCAGCTCACGACTGCTTTACTTTCCATTTTATTTCTTCCGTTCACTCCGTTAGAAATTTCTTTTCTTATTTTTTTCGGAGGTTGTTGAGGCTACGAGTCTAACTTCAATAGCTGCTTGACTTTTCGTTTTCTATCTCGAGTATACTCTCCATTTGGCATTTTAGTTTTTTTCCAAGGTTGTTGAGGATTTGAAATTTATGGATAGGATATAGATTAAAAAATTTTAATCTGTAAATTTGTGGATTGGATACAAATTTAATCAAAATTCACGTAATTTGATCGGTAAATAATTTATAAATAGGTAGAGGCAATAAAAATTTTATTTTTACATTGATATTTTTGTTATTTAGAGCAGAGAACAAGAGCCAGTTCTTCTAAACAATTAGAATCCGTGTTGTATTGTAAATTCGTACAAGGCTATGATTCATTCGGCTGTACTTAAAAAGTTTTTCAATTTTTTATGAAAATTTTTTAAATATTTTTATTGTAATTTTTGAAAAATGTGACCATTAAAAAATATAAGAATTAAAAAAAGATGAACACGTGTAATAATTTATATAATTAACACGAAATGACAAGGTTTTTTTGATTGAAAATGACGTAATTATTAAACGAATAATATGAATACCAACAATTATTAATCAATTTATATAAAGTTATTAATTAATAAATAATAATTTTTTAATATAATTATTGAATAACTATATAATAATTCAATATAGTGGGTTTAAGACTATTTAATAAAGAATAGATAAACAAACCACAAAGAGTGCAAACAATTGAAATGTAAACTGACATCAATAATACCTTTCAACAGAAAAAAACAATGGCCAAACAGGTCGACAAACCTTTGCTATGACGGAGATAAACTGAAGCACAACACCACAAATTCTCGAGTTTATGTACAAAATTACAAATAAAGATAATTTGTTAGCTTTAGTCAACTAGTCAAAAATCACTGGTGATGCGCTCTTCATCATTTACTACTATGATACAAGATATCTTTTTTTTTTTTTTTTTTTTTTTCTTTTCTGTCATTTTTGTACAAAGAACAAAATATAATATGTCAAAGAAAAAATGCAATAAAAAAAAAAAAGGGCACAAGCTATATTCATGCTCACTCTCAAAGCTATTATCCTCTTAACACAATGGTTTCTACTAACTACACTAAATAGTCCTAGTACCTGACGAATGGAACAGATTCATCATGCACATCTTGTTTTTCTTACGGTAATATTAGGCCTGGTCTGTTTTGGCTTGATTGTTATGGCACTTGGCTTGAAGTGCCATAGACATAGATCGCAACCTGTTTGTTATCTCAGTAAATGACGGTCTGGCTTCAGGATCCGATGACCAGCATTGTTCCATCAGCTTCCTCCACTCCGGAGCACAATGTTCAGGGATAGGTGGTCGAAGTGTGTTCTTCACAATTCCACCTTCATATAGTTTACAAACAAATCAGAATATATATATAAACCAAAGACACAGTAAGTGAAGACATTTCACTTGCACCCAGCAACAAAATAGGAAGACAATTGACATGCGAAGGTAGAAAAGCCAAAATAATAAAGAATACAAATTACATAAATTGATAATGTGAAGATAGAAATTCTCAACAATAAGAAATCCATATTCACAGTTGCCTTCCAATGACAACCTTTATAGAGATTACCAAAACTTTTGAGGTTTATCTTTAAGGGAAGTAGAAATTTTTCATAGAAAGAAAACCAAACAAAAAGGAGGAACAGAACTTGAGAATTTAGTCATGGGAGTCTATATGCCTATTGTCTAAAGACAATGGTAAGCACAGTTCTACAAGACTTTTTCCAAATTTGAGCTTGATGATTTCTCAAACAAGGTTGTACCAAATGATCAGTATCATTGTCATTGTTATCTTTTTTGTCTTTTTACATTATTCTTTGATGAAGAAAGCTTCAGTTTTTCAGTGTAATTAAAGGCCAAGAGGATTTATACAAGTGATTGATTTCAAGATGGATACCCTTTCTAATACCCTTTCTAATACTCTATTGGAAGAAGAGAAGACAAATAAAGCCTGAGATCATCAGGTTCTTTTCAACGTGAAATAGTCATGAGAAGAAGTTTAGAACAGAAAGAATATAAACAATGCCGAGGAAATTCCACAAAAGTTTTATATAGAATCATTCCAAATAAACAATTTTTATAAGACTCGAGATTTTGTAAATAATGGCCCTCTGAAAATAAGGAACGTAAATTAATTGTTAACCTTTTCTAAAGAACAGTGCTAAAGCAAACAACCTGAGAATTTTCCTACAACTTTATACATGTGCTGTATATACCTCCAACTGTAAATTGCAGCAGTTGCTACGTTAATGAAGCTCATGCTCCTTGTATATGGAACCTACCTTTTGTAGGTTATTGAATCACATGCTAAATCAGGGCATTATATCCACGACTTCCATTTTACCACTGATCAGTTATTAGACAAGTGTCAAACTTACCAATAATGGCACCGCAATGCATATTTGCATAAGGTTCCTCCCCAGTCAAGATTTCCCACATCGAAATGCCAAACGAGAAAACATCAACCTGTCAAATTGAATATGTTATCCTTGACTGCTATGCATTAAGATTAACTTAATTCCTCTACAGCAATATGACAATATTTTAGGATTTAACTAACCTTCTCAGAAACCCGGCTATTACCACCATTCAACAGTTCTGGTGCTATCCACGGGAGTGTCCCTCTCACACCACCTGAGACCAGAGTATTGCGCTTGATCTTTGACAATCCAAAATCTCCAACCTGCAGAAATTCATACCTGGCAGTGATACTCAGAATTTAAGCGAAAAGAAAATAAAAATAAAAAACAAATTGGCACTGGAGGAGGTTCCTCAAACAATGATTCTTGAAACATAGTAGCAATCGGATAATAACTTCTCGCCAATTATTGGACCAACTGTTTTAAGGGCATCTAAATATGTCCCCGAAAAGACTTTTAAGATGGAAATATTTTCTTTGGTTTCTTTGGCTCAGAGTGTTCATCATTTTGCAGTGTGGGTTTTCATCAACTTCAACGAGCATGAAATCAGAGGGCAGTTGGTTTGAAATCATCACCTTGCATATAGGTCGCTGGGGATCCCTCAGATCAACTAACAAATTGTCACATTTTAGGTCAAAATGGACAATGTTTTTTGAATGCAAGTATTCCATGCCAAAAGCTGCATCCATGGCAATTATAAGCTTTTTATGGTAATCAAGTGATCTGCAAAAAAATTCCCAGATCCCATAAAAGCATTAATAGCCAATGGAAGCAAATATATAGTTGAGAAATGGAAGCTAAATCACCTATTCTTCTTGAGTAGTAAATGCTTAAGCGATCCATTAACCATAAATTCAGTTACAGTGGCCAAGGTTCCCCCTGCTCCATCTGGTACTACTCCATAGAAGGCAACAACATTTGGATGATGAAGTTTTGAGAGAATTTGTGCTTCTCTCCAGAAGTCTTTGACCTATAATGAGACAAACACATCAGCTTCATATGCAGGTGTTAGTAGTAACTATAAACAAATGGTTGGATAGATAAATCTAAATTAATATAGAAAGGACTCACCCTTTGTTCTTATTTTTCCAGTTGACAACCAAAGATACAGTTAATTTACTCTTAGAACAGAAAGAAAGGAAAACTTAGTAATTTTATACTTATCAGACATGATTCAACATCTCCATTGAATTTGTGTTCAATTTAATACCTGTTCCTTATTACTCAAGTTGGTAATTCTATCCCGGTCCATATTACTGACATGATTCGATCTCTCCAATGAGGTGCTCAATTTAATACCTGTTCCTTGTTACTCTTAACTCAAAGTCAGATTTTCAATCATTCCCATTCCATCCATATACTCTAATTTTAGGAAATCTTCTGCCATACCATCTCTTTTTATCACCCGCTACTTTCTTACTAAAATATTTGGTAACGATGGTGAAATGCACCACCACATCTTTTAGCACATTTCAGGACCGGGTGTTATATATATCCCAGTCAATGTTCCTTTCAATCATAACATGTAAACAGAAATCTTCCTAGATGACAATAACAAATTAAAAATTCTGGAAAGTACAAAGTGCCAAAACATTAGTAGAGTCAATTCTTTGTAAATTCAGACAGTAAAGACTGCATTTAAGTTTATTAAGGGCATGTTTGGGATAGATAACTTCTACTTGGCTTTGGAAGTAAAGTTGTAAAATATATTTGGTAGCACTAATTTTTTATAGGATTCATTCATATTTTAACTAATAGCTTTCATCTTACGATAGTAGCTGTGGACTAAAAGCCAAAAGAAGCTGTGTGGCCCCAGCACCTCAAGACTAAACATGCTCTAAATATAAATTATTTGACATTTCAAATGAAAAATGCAGCAAGAAGAAAAGTACAAGAATTTGGAACGCACCAGCCGTTCTTTCTCTAATGATCTACCAGAAAAGCAGCTTTTGTTAATTTTCTTTATTGCAACATCTGTTCCTCGCCATTTTCCATGATATACGGTTCCATACGTACCAGATCCTACCTCTTGTAGTTCTTCAAGATCAATGGTTTTTATAATCTGTATCAAGATTGAAATATTGGGTCTTGCAAACAACTTAAGAATTAAAGTAAATAACTTCCAGTAACCAAGTAATTGGACTGCAAACAAATAAGACATTGTCAATTTTGTTCATAGTAACCAACAAACATGGAATACAAATAAAATGTTACTAAAGCAAATGAACCTTTCCTATCTTCTTAGGATTAGTTAGGCCTACTTCATGAATAATCAGATATTTCCCATCCTCCAGCAGTTGAGAGAATTGACAACTCATACTCCTGATATGGACTGAACAATACATATACGAATAGGACTTCTAATTTCTACAGCCTAACTGCACTAAAACAATTTTAAGTTTATTGAACCAAGGATGTTTTGGCACATTCTATCGTCTATATTTGATGGGTATCAAGCATGGAAAGTTTTGCACATCAACAGAGGGTTAATTACTAGAGCGAGAGCTAAGATGATGCGTGAAGCTTTGAATAGGTTGATACAAATAACAATGAGCAGTGGAATTGAAGCACAGCCAGCAAGCCTTAGCACCTTTGCTGTGAGGAAGTGACCCAACACTTAGTGATCCTATTGCAAGCCGAATTCTAGGGCAAAAACTCCCACTGTAGCAAGTTTTGTTCACTACTGTAGCGAGATTTGCCGTAATGAGTTTTGTTTCCCGGTGCAGCAAGATTCACCGCAGCAAATTTTGTTCTAACGTTGCAGTGAAAATGACAGAGACTACCAACTGCAGCGAGATATTCCCCTGCTGAAGTGCCACCACGTCTTTGGGCTTTTTTATTTTAGGCTTTATTTATTGTAACCTACTTGTTACTATAAATAAGCGTGTTTTTCTAGGTTTTTTTTAATAACTTTGATGATTATAATGACATTTTGAGAGTTTTTCTCTTATTCTTAAAGAACCTAATAGAATTTATCAAAATTATTCGATGATATGGCATTCAAGACCCAACTTATCACTCACAAATCTCTTTCTTAGTATAGCACCTTCATTTCCACCATTTTTATACCTCCGGTTTTGTGTTTGATTATATCCTTGGGTATTTGGTTTGATATACTTCAGGTATTTGGATTAATCTAAACATTGGGGTCAAGGTTCTATCCTAACGACCTGAATTTTAGCTTTTCTAGAGATTTGCTCATCATTTCTTGTTGTGGCTCTCTTGCAAATCAATTGAGTTTGCATCATCTTTGGTATCAAAGCTCAGATTCTAAATCAGGTTATATATCCTTTCATTAATTTCATTATTTTCCTGCATTTTTCTCTTGTTTGAACCCTAAGTTTAGCAAAAAAATTAGTGAGTTTCATTCCTTGATCAAAAAAATCTTACCATATATCTAGCTGTTAGCCTTTTAAAAATTTGTGTTATAATTCTTGTTTAGATTCATATTTCTGTATTATTTGATCAAAGAAAAAAAAAAAAAAATCTGGAAAAATTTGAGGTTTACGGAAGAAAAAAATTTGGTAAAAAATACTTGTGATTCAAATTTTTCCTAAGGGTTTGAGTCTAAATTCATTGTTTTCTGAAATCCATTATTCAAATTTCAATTAATTCCAAATTTGTTCAAACCTCATTCCGTTACTTATTTCATTTTCGTATTAACTTGTTTTGTCATAGTTATTGAGTTTGAATTGTTGGGTGTTGATTCATTACGAGTTGAAGATTTTGATTGAGTTTGAATTAGTTCACATAACAAACTAAAGAAAAAGTTGAGTAAACACTTGCCTTTTGAGTGCGTAAACAAGACAGCGAGTGTAAACACACGAGGGAGCGTGGTAAGTTGTTTATACTAACCTTTCTTTGAAAGTCTTAATCATGTCATCTAATAGAGACTAGAGTAGAAAGGAAAAAGGAAGGACGGACGAGTTATTCATGCTAAGAGCAATGCAACAATAATTTGACAAGATGAATTTGATGTTCGGGGAGATTAAAGATAAAATGAATGAGCAAGGAGCTTCCATAGCTGAGTTACAAAGGGGACAACAACCTAGAGTACCTATACAGCCTAGTGAGGAAGTAGAAGATGAGTATGTCGGAGATGTGGGAGATGAATTCTTTGATGATGATTTTTTGAGTGTGAATACAAATAGGTTTACTAGAGGAAGAGGTGGACGCAGAGGTAGAACTTATAGAGGAAATAGGAATTTTGGTAGAAGGAAAGATAGAGGAGATAAGAATTTTAAGAGAAGAGAAGATAGAGAAAATAGGAATTTCCAGAGAAGAGAAGATAGATAGAGATTTGGGGAGTATCAATTGAAGATACCTTCATTCTAAGGTAAAAATGATATGAATGCTTACCTAAAGTGGGAAAAAAGAGTAGAGTTGGTTTTTGATTGTTACCATTATTCAGAAGAAAAGAAGGTTAAGTTGACAGTAGTTGTATTCACCGACTACGCAGTGTTAAGGTGAGATCAACCAGTGATTAGTTGGTGAAGGAACCGTGAACGACACATTAGCACTTGAGAGGAGCTGAAGTCTGTAATAAGAGAGCAAGTCATTCCAAGCCATTACTATCAAGAATTATACCAAAGATTGCAAGGTTTAACACAAGGGTCTAAGAGTGTGGAAGACTATCATAAGGAAATGGAGATTGCCATGATTCAAGCGAGTGTAAAAGAAGATAGAGATGCAAGTATGGCATGTTTCCTACAAGGATTAAACCGGACATTACCAATGCAGTGGAGTTACAACATTACATGGAGTTAGGAGGACATGGTACATGTAGTAATGAAGGTGGAGATGCAACCCAAAAGAAAAGGTGTTACCACTCGTTATGGGCAAAATTTGGGGTTCCCATCATCATGGAAACCGAATTGGAGTAAAATGGAAGGCCTACACCTAAGAATAAGGCCGAGACACTAAGGAGAGGGTAGTTGAAATAAAGGGAAAGATGAGTCTACACCTAATTGCAATAGAGATATCAAGCGAAACATGATTTTGAGAGATGATGGTATTATAGAAACCGAAGGAAAAACCGAGGATGAGTCTATACCATTATTAGAGGATGTCGGGGAGAGTGTAAAGTAACCCGTATATGGAAATCTACTTGTAACTTGAAGAGCTTTGACTTTGCAAGTAGGGAAAGAGAATAAAATGCAACATGAAAATATTTTTCAAACAAAATGCCATGTTAAAGACAAGATATGTAGTGTGATTATCGATAGAGGTAGTTGCACCAATGTTGCTAGCATAGAGTTAATTGAGAAATTGCATTTACCTACTATGAAGCATCAGAGACCATACAAATTGTAGTGGTTGACTAATTGTAGAGAACTAAGGGTGAATAGGCAAGTGTTAGTATCATTTTTCATTGGACAATGTAAGGATGAGGTTCTTTGTGACGTGGTTCCAATGTAAGTAGGTCATATATTACTAGGGAGACCGTCGCAATATGATAGACGTGTGACATATGATGGATATAAGAATCGAAACTCATTTGTGAAAGACGGGAAACAAATCACTCTAGTTCCGTTGAGTCTGAAACAAATTTACGATAATCAAATGAGAGTTCCAAGGGAGAGTGAGCTAAAAAAAGAGAGAGAGGGTGAGAACAAACACAATGGCAAGAAAATGAATGATATTGAGAAGAAAGGAGTTGAGAAAGAGTGTGCTAAAAGAAACAAAGGAAAATCAGTGAATGTTTATGCAAAAATGAGTGATGTCAGGGCAGCCTACATTGCTAGGCAACCTATACTTTTGCTTCTTTAACACTAACAAACTTGACAACTCTTTGCTTAGTGTTGCAAAATCATTTTTGTAAGATTTTGAAGATGTGTTTCCAGAGGAGCTGAGTGGATTGCCACCAATCTTAGGTATCAAGCACCAAATTGATTTATTCTTAAAGCATCCATTCGAAACCAACCCACCTATAAAATTAATCATGAGGAGACAAAGGAGTTACAAATAGAGCTGTCAAACGGGCCGGTGGTCCGCGAGCCAGCTTGTTTAACCCACCATTTAGGTAGGTTAAGACCAAAAAAAATTGGTCTGTTTAATTCGCGGGCCGATTTGGCCCCGTCCGCTTAACCCGCGGCTCATTTAACCCACCTAATTAAAAAAAAAATTTAATTTTTTTTAGTCTTTATATTTGGATGATGATTGATTATATTTGAATGTTAATAATGATATTAGACTTATTATTTATTAATATGGAGTGATGTTGGATTAGTATATTTTGAAATTTGAGATCATGTATTTAAACTTAAAATTGTTGATGAAACTTTTATTTGACTTGTTAAAATTTTTACATGTTAATTTATAATATATTTAGATTATATTGTATTTAGATTATAAAATTATTATTGCTATTAACATATTGTATTTATTAGTAATTAGTGTATTATATATATTTTTTTTAAATTAAAAATTTTTAAAATCGGTCTGCGGGTCAGCTCGTTTAGGCTCGTTAGCTTGCGGGTCGGGTTAGGATCAATAAAATATTGATTTGCATAATAAATAGATTGGCTTGGCTCAGTCCATTTAAGTGTCGATTCGTAATGGGCCGAGCCAAACCGATCCGTTTGACAGGTCTAGTTATAAATACAGGTCGAAGAATTAATGAAGAAGGGATATGTGAGGGAAATCATGAGCCCATGTGCTCTTACAGTGCTCCTAGCACCTAAGAAGGATAAAACGTAGAGGACATGCATTGTCTATTGAACAGTCAACCAAATTACAATAAAGTATCACCATTCCATACCTCACTTAGATGACATGTTATATGAGCTTATGGGTCATCATTATTTTCAAATTTTGATTTAAAAAGTAGATATCACCAAATTAGGATGAATGAAGGTGATGACTGGAAAACTGTATGTAAGACTAAACATGGTTTGTATGAGTGGTTAGTTATACCTTTTGATTTAATTAAAGCGACCAACACTTTTATGAGATTAATGGACCATGTTTTGCACGCTTTTATAGAAAAATTTGTGATTGTCTATTTTGATGATATCTTTATATATAGCAAAACACTAGATGAGCGAGCATGTTGATCATTTGCGGGCTGTTTTGAGTGATGAGTAATTATTTAGCAACCTTAAGAAATGTTCTTTTTGCACTAATTAAATTACTTTTCTTGGTTATATTGTGAGCGTTAAGGAATTGAGGTTGATGAGAAAAAGGTTATGGTCATCCGTGAGTGGCCTACACTGAAATCTATAACTAAAGTAAGAAGCTTTCATGGATTAGCAAATTTTTATATGAGATTTGTGAAAGACTTCAACACTATTGCAGCACCATTGATTAAGGTGGTAAAAAAGAGAGTGGGATTCAAATGGAAAAAGGAGCAAGAGAGTGTCTACAACTTGATCAAAATAAGGTTAAATTCTTCTCCATTATTACCTTTACTTGATTTTTCTAAGGCTTTTGAAATTGAATGTGATTTTTCAGGTTTAGGTATTGGAGCAGATCTTGTGCAAGAAAGGAGGTCGATTGCCTACTTCAGAGAGAAGTTAAGTGGCACAACACTTAACTATCCCACATACGCAAGGAGATGTATGCGTTAGTTCAAGCAATGGAAACATGGCAACACTACCTTAGGCCCAATGAGTTTATCATTCATACGGATCACAAGTAATTAAAGTACTTGAAAGGGTAAGACAAATTGAATAGACGACATACCCAGTGGGTTGAGTTCATTGAAACCTTCTTATATGTCATCAAATACAAGCAAGACAAAGAAAATGTGGTCATAGACGCATTGTCTCATAGGTGTGCCCTTATTTCTACTTTTAATGCAAAGTTATTGGGTTTTGAATACATTAAGGATTTATATACTAATGATAATGATTTTGCTTTTATATATGGGGCTTGTGAAAAAACTACCTTCGGGAAGTTTTATGAGTATAAGGAGTTTTTATTTAGAGTAATCGATTATGTGTACTTATGAGTTCTTCAAGGGAGTTATTTACAAAAGAGGCACATGGGAAGCCCTATAGGACACTTTGGGAGAAGAAAGACACTAAATGTCTTAGTTGAGCACTTCTTTTGGCCACACATAAAACAGGATGTTGAGCAAGTGTGTGAGCAATGCATAACTTGTAAGCAAACTAAGTCACGAATGTCACTCCATGGCTTGTATATACCTTTACCTATTCCTAGCCACCCTTGAGTTGAGGTTACCTAGGGCCAGGAAGGGTAGGAATTCCATTTTTGTTGTTGTGGACAGATTTCTAAAATGACACACTTCATTGTGTGTCATAAGACCGACAACTCAACAAATGTGGCTGATTTGTTCTTTCGAGAGGTGGTATGACTCCATGGAATGCCTAGGATTATAGTTTCAAATCGGGATGCCAAATTCTTGAATCATTTTCAGAGGACTCTCCAGGGAAAGTTGGTATGAAACTCCTTTTCTCTATTAATTGTCGCTCCAAACCGATGGACAAATTGAGGTAACAAAACAAACTCTTTTCATTTTATTGCGTGCCATCATCAAGAAGAATTTAAAAACTTAGGAAGATTGCTTACCACATGTAAAGTTTGCATATAATAGGGCTATGCATTCTACTACTAGTTATTCACCATTTGAAATTATTTATGGATTTAACCATTTGACACCATTGGATTTAATGCCATTACCTACTATTATTAATAAGTTTGCTAGTTTGGATGGTACAAAAATGGCTGATTTGGTGAAGAAACTTCATGAGAAAGTACGGCAACAAATTGAGCTAAGAACAGAGCAATATGTCACGCAAGTCAATAAAGGGCGTAAGAGCGTTATTTTCAAGCCCGAAGATCGGGTGCATACGCGTAAGGAAAGGTTTTTGAAGCAAAGACGATCAAAGTTTCAACAAAGAGGAGACGAACCATTTCAAGTGGTTGAATCCATCAATGAAAATGATTACAAGCTTGACTTACTTGGTAAGTATAGCGTGAGTGCCACTTTTAATGTATCTAATCTCTCTTCTTTTGATGCAGGTGCCGATTTGAGGACAAATCCTTTGAAGAGAAGAGGAGTGATGAGAATCAAGCAAGTGGTCATTTGCACATCACCAGAGGACCAATTATGAGAGTGAGAACTAAGGCGATGCATAAAGCTTTGAAAGGGTTGATACAAATAAGGAGCGAAATTGAAGTGCAACCAACAAACCTTAGCACCTTTGGCATAGAGGAAGCGGCCCAACACTTAGTGATCTTATTGCAAGCCAAATTCTAGTTCAAAAACTCTCGCTTCGCCACAGCGGGTTTTGGTCTACCGTTGCAGCAACTAAAGCAGAGTCTACAACCACAGCTAATTTTATTCTCCTGTTGTAGCAAGATTTGCCGTAGCGAGTTTTATTCTATTACTACAGTGAAAAAGACAAAGGCTAGTCGCTGCAATAAGATATTCCCTTGCTGAAACACCATGTTTCTAGTTTTTTGTTTTTTTTTTTAAATTTTAGACTTTATTTATTGTAAACTACTTGTTACCAAAATGGACAAGTTTTTCTAGAGTTTTCATAACTTTGATGATTATGATGACATTTTGAGAGCTTTCTCTTGATCTTTAAAGAATCTAATAGAACTGTTCAAGATTATTCAATCTTTTAATGTTCAAAACCCAATTTATCACTCACGAATCTCTTTTTGAGTGTGGCATCTTCATTTTCACCATTTTTATACCTCTGGTTCTGTGTTTAATTGTGTCCTTAGATCTTTGATTTGATATACCTTTGAGTTTTTGAATTAATCTAAACATTGAGGTCAAGGTCCTATCCTAACAACCTGAATTTTAACTTTTCTAAAGATTTGTTCATTATTTCTTGTTATGGGTATCTTGCAAATCAATGGGATTAGCATCAATAATTGTAGGGAAGCCAATTCAGCTCCATGATTCCAGGCTTTACTAATCACTTAGCCTAATATATACATCAAGGTAAGTCGGACAGACAACTTCACAAAATTTTATTACCAAGTAAGAGGTGAGCTTGGTATTTTAAAAATAGACCACTTGACGACTGACCCGTAACAAAATTACGACTCTTAAAACCCCTTTCAACTCAAGAAATCAAAAGGGATAAGGAATTCAAGACATTGTTTATTTCCTGGTTGTAACCATAACAATACAAGGCATGTGAGACGTTGACTGGTTTGAATCACCACATTATTTCACATAACTGATGGCAGGAATTTGATGTAACTATACAAATGTTTTCTGTAACTTGATTAAAAGAAAAAATCATCTACTCAAATGACAATTTCCAAAAAGAAAAATGTTTCATGTTCTTCAGCAAGACTGAAAATTTTCTCCAAAATCAAAATCAACTAGTAACTAGTAAGAGGTCATATAAAAACAGTTCAAGTTAGCACAGATTTAACATCAAAGCCTAATGATTGCCATATTTTAAAAGAGTATTTAACAAGAATTAGATCAAAACCAAGAGTGAATAGACCAAATTGGAAGCATAAAACCTGTAAGCCGTAGCTGCTGGCTTCCATTTCAGCTACGATTGCATCACTATAAGATTCATCCTTGTCTTGGTCACCAGCCTTAGAATCCTAGCAAAACATCTAGCAACTCAAAACTACAAATAGATGTAAAATTTATAAAACCAAAGGCTAATAATTAGAGTTGACCAATCTTACCTCAGGCTTACATTCCAGAATGATACTATCACACTCTGTTGCATTAGAGGATATAATATCGCAGTTGGTTGATTCCATAACATGTGGAACAGCTACCAATGAAGATTGATGCATAGATGGCATGGTATCAGTCACACCTCGCATTATGTCCAATGACGGCAGTTGATTTTGATCTTTATTTTTTGTTATTGATGGCTCTGTTTGGATGAAAGCATCATCTTCTATGCTTGACTTCTTAGATGTAGATCCTTCTAAACCCAACTTCTCAGCCTTTTGATTGGAGCAATTTACAAAATTGCCGTCAAGTGGAGAAACCTCTGTCTTGCAAGCTTCATCTGTGGTTGGCTTCTGCAACATGGAATGAAGATCACCTTTTGACAAATGTAAGCTTGGAATAGCATCATTCTGAACTGGAGATGGAGACACATATGCAGAGCTTATTAGTTTGGCTTCTCTAATATTTGTGTCCTTTTGATTTACAATTGGTTGCATCTGTGCTGGTTCTTGGGTGGCTAAATCCTTGTATGACCCAGACATAAGATCAATCGGAGAATTTTCATCACAATAGCCCTTTCTAGGAATTTGAATGTCAGAATTTTTGGTCCATGACATGTTGCTTCTTTGTCCACCTTCCATTTTTCCACTTGAATCACAATGCTGATTGTACACAGTTTGACCCAAGACAAGACAATCAGATGGTGTTTTATCTATTCTGTCGCTTTTAGGGTGCTCCATTGGAATATTTACACAAGGGCTGGGACCAATGACCTTAGATGCATGGAGAATTTCCCCAAAAAATTGCATATCTTGTGCAACAGTATCATCACCAGGTGTCGAATTTTGGTTGCAGTTGATGTGAGGTGAATTCTTCCTATATTCCGTATTGGTTGGAGGCAATCTTTCCAAGTAAAAGTTTCCACCTTGATGCAAAAAGAAATCTCTATCATCAACCTGGTTCATTGTTTCCAAAGTAGAAACATTTCTATCACAATGGATCAGTTTTGTGTAATTAGACTTGCTCCCATCATTACTAGTCTTTTGGGACCTTTCAATGATGTTACTGACAATGTTACAAATAGGTTCATTTCCACTATTTGATTCTGAACATGGAGAGCAATGCAGTATCTCTCCCTGTGATCCAGTGGTATCAATATCCCATAAATTATCTGGTACTCTAGGAACCAAGAGTTCGACATTCTCAACCAGATGCATTGGTACTTCTGATGAGGCATTTGAAACCGACAGCGAGGGCAATTCTGTCTTCGCAAAGTTCAAGGGCGATGATGGGCTCACTCCTTCCAGTGAGCAGTAAGCTGAGATCCCTCCATACTCCTGTAGCTTTGAATCAGAAAATGCATGTGAAATGCCTTGATGACAATTGGTGGAGTCAGTAGATCCAGAAAACAAACCCATAGGGCATGGGAGATGCTTTTCTGAGTGGAATGCCCTTTCCTTATATATAGGCCTCTCGCAGAAGAAACCATCAGAATCACAACCATTGTGATAAAAAGCTGAAGGATTTACATTTTCAATAGAATTGTTGTTGAGAAATTGTACACAATGAGCATGGTCTGGCTGTTTGACATCAACCTGTTTGTAAGGGTGAAAATAATTTGTCATTACTGGCCCCTGAGGATGATATTTATAATTAGCAGTGCTGATAACGGTATCCTCGGGTGGTAATTGCTCAGCAATGAAGGAACTGCTGCTCTCAATGATGGAATTATTGTCAATCAATTGCAGAAGACCACCCTTGGAATCTCCATGTTTGAAACGAATTGGAGAAATAAGAGGAGATTGACTAAGAGATTTGGTTCTATTAGTGGATTCATTATCAACCTGAGTTGGATGCAAGGTACTAAAATCAGCCTTAACCTCTGAAGGAAACAAGGCAGTGGGAGCACATACATGAAAACTTGGATTATGATCCACTGCAGCTCCAGTCTGATTTATTTCATTTGCCAAAATTTGCTCACCAGTATTTTTCCTAGTACAGGGTTCCAATACGCCATTCACAGCAACGACATATTCGTAATCAGGACAGTTCTGCTGGATAGTGCTTGCCTCAAAGGAAGATGTTTTCTCAGTTTCACTGAGGGGTATCAAAAATAAACGAAGTCTTTGAGAACCGTTGCATATTTCAAGTCCACGATATTCTTCTATCATATTCTGAAGGTCCTCAGCGGAAGACACAGAAATAAGGGCATCAAGATCCTCACCTGGAAGCTGGTATTTGATAGAGTGAGGTTGATTGCAGATATACGAAGTTTCCTTTACAAGTTCTTTCCAAGAAAGATTCATTTGAAGAGAAATAATACGTGTTTCTCCACCAACATATCTAAGCTTGCCATCACTAGGCCTATGCAATATTTTTCCACCAAAGCTGCAGAGAACTTTCATCTTCCTAGATTGAGATCTGTCCAAAACTCCAGACCCCTTAAAGTTTTTGCCACATGTAGACTCTAAAACAGAAGTGGACGGACTAGCTGGTACCAAACCAGACACTCTATCGCCATTTAATTCACTAAAAGCTCTTCTTGTC
Organism: Trichilia minutiflora; assembly: GCA_035590515.1. Lineage (NCBI taxonomy): Eukaryota > Viridiplantae > Streptophyta > Magnoliopsida > Sapindales > Meliaceae > Trichilia > Trichilia minutiflora. The sequence goes on from JAVXUL010034744.1 coordinate 20,052, forward strand.
CCGTGTCCGCTATCACCATCTTCTTTATGATATCTACTTACTTTATCACCATAAGCCCCATTATCAATCCCCTTACCTGACCCTTTAGCAGATTCAAAATCCAAAATATCAGAAGAACTCTCAGAATCCATTCTCTTCAATCCAAGAACTTGGGCAAGATCGCCGTACCACAGTTGATGATTCTGACTATAGTTTTGCACAACTCTCATCTCATTATTCTGAGCTGTACTGTCCACAGCTGGAATCCCTCTAGTGTTAACACAGTCCTGAAGTAACTCAGCAGAAAATTCCTCACCTATCTGTACAGACACATTTTTATGTACACGCTGCCCTGCAGTTGGCACCATATAAGTTGATTCTTGTCGGATCCATTGACCAGATGGGCTAGGTGCCTCACCAGTCATGGTAGCACTAGATATCCTTGGCCTATTCAGAAGCATAATAGCACAGACTTAGCTCCTTCAGCTCCTGGGATTGTCATCTCTAACCCAAGAATCAATAGGACAGAAGCATATGGTTCTCATAACAACTGACTATCTTCTTAAGTCTAAGACCTAATTTTCGATGCCAAATTTGCCAACTATGAACTTATCAAGTACTTAGTACCCATCTACAAGATCAAACAAACGAAAATGTCACTGAAGTCTTTCACGACCTCAATCAATTCCAAAAATCTATAAAAAAACAAAATTTTCTCTGTCTAAATTTACTCTAAAATACACAGAATCACACCAAATTATTGCACAAACAATCATTCATCAGTCTTATCCAGTATAAACTACAGCCAGGCCAATGATCACAATTTAACAGATCCTAATTCCATCTGTATCAAGCTCAATAATGTAAACCAATCAAATCTCGCATGATCTTCTGTCAACATTTTCTACCACCCCAAAACAACATAAAATAAACAAACAGGGCATAATTTTAATACAAAACATAAATAAATAAATCACAAACAGATTGAATTGTAAGTTAAAACTGGATCAGATACCTGATTGCTGGCTTCTGTTTGGTGTGTGTCTCTCTCTGTCTGCTTAAGCTACAGTGATAGCAACAGATAAGTGATGATATCGAATTATATGATTTTTTTTTTAAACCGATCAACAGAAAAGAATAGCAGTAGGAATTTAGATCTGATGAGAAAATTGAAATGCTGTAATGAAAAGATGGAGTAGAGAAAGCGGTTGCTTAAGCCTGTAGCAGCGTGCCAGCCTCAAATTCAATCACCGCCATGAGAGAGCGACAGTGCCGCAAATTAAGCGGCATCCGCACTAACAGCTATATTAAAATTGAAATCTCACTTATCATCTGTAACAGTAATTTCAATATTTATAAATCTCCGTAGTTTTTACGCCCTCTTTGCTAAATTCTTAATAATTAAACAAATTTAGAAGTTGAATGAAGATTTTATGAATTTCATCCATCATATATTTTTTTTTAAAATAATAGCAAAAAATTATCAAATTTAATAATTTATCCCTATTATGTTACTGCTGAAATTAAACCAAGTTCATTGCGTTGAAAAGAGAAAATGCACCTGTAATTTTCATAGGATTTTTTTTCTGGCCAATCAAAATTGGCCACTAGAAGTGGACGGTCGTGATTGTGACAATACTGTATTTATAAATTTAAAATTGGCATTATTATCATCTACCTCCGCTAAAGTTTAACAATATTTTATATAAATAATAATAATATAAAAATAATTATTTATCTTTTTTTAAAAAATTTATTTTTATAATTATCTTTATATTATTAAATATAATAATAAAATTTTATATAATTATTTATTTATTTACTTTTATAAAACTATTATTTCAAAGAGAAAAAGACAATAATAATAATTTAATAAAAATTAAATTTTTTTTATTTTTTTAGTTATCAACAGTAGATAGCTTCTTTTTCGGCCACCTTCCTTCGCAGGCCCCAGGACCAGGAGCAGGGGCTGCCTACATTGATTGACAGACAATTGAGTCCATGGGTGAAAAGCCCTAAGCCGGCGGGTCTAAGAGATCAACAGCAGTCAAGAAGTCCCCACTCGGCTTGGTATTGTTGACGAGTCTAGACTGATGTGCTCACAGAGACGTTTTAAACGAAGCCCCAATCATTTTGCCTAGTTGCATAAGAAAAGAAGAGGGATTGTCTCAAATTTCAAGGGATGTAGCGCAGCTTGTTAGCGCCTTACAGGCCGACCCCATGGCAGCGAGGAAGTTTTTCCCATCCAAAGTAAAGCTTCAAGCCTCCGGCAACCGCCTATTCCATAAGTAGGCAGAAACTGAATCTTATAAGAATCAGAGCGTGGTTTGAATGTTGTGAATTTTTTTTAATTAACTATTTAATTTTAATTGTTGAATATCTAATCAATTTCTATTTGTAACAACAATACAAATTTTAATGGAGTAACTAAAAATTAAGCTATATTGATTAAAAAAATAACTAATAATAACATCTTATCTTAGTTTTTACACAAAAGTTTATAAAAAAAATTTGTATCTTTAATATTATTTTAAAATTATATTTAAAATAAAAAATTAATATATTAAATTAATTAGTTTCATTGATTTTAAATAAAAGTAGTCATTGCATAATAAAATAAACAAAATTTTCAAAATTTAATAAAGTAAATATATATAATTTTTATTAAATACATTAAAAATTCATAATCTTGAATTGCTTACTGAAACAAGTGAACCCCTTGTATTCTTGAAGCTAAGGTATATGAAGAGCATGTTTAGTTAGTTTTAAATGTCAAAAATCCTTTTAAAATTTTTTTTAACATCTTGTCACTAGAGAAAAATTTTAAATGATTAAAAAATTATTTTACTTTTATTGGAAGAAGCTTAAAATTTAAATTTTTAGTAATTAAGTTTTTTTTTTTAATTTTTTAAGAAATTAAATTATTTAAAATACTCTTATTTTATTTTGTAATATTAATTTTTAAAAATTATATATAAAAATAATTATTTTATTTTTACTAATATTAAAGGCTGCTTTTGCTAAAAGCTTTATTTTTAAAAACTCTATTTATAAAAGTTCTACTTTTAAAAAATTATACAGTAATAATTTTTGATGAAGAAGTTTTTAATCTCTTTTATTTGGTAGTATTATAATATATAATAAACGTTATACTAATATTTAATAACATGGTATAATTAACATATACATTTATTTATGTCAAATTAATTGATATTTGTACGAGGGACCCGTCAAGAGTGTTGATAATTGCACATATAGTCCAAAATTTAGTGTTCAATCATGCAGTTTATAAATGACAATTGTAATAAATTTTTTATATCTAGAATATATGTTAAGAATCTGTAAAATTAATAAGGTGCTTGTTTTTTATAAAAATATTTAAAATACTCTAAATATATCTAATCAAATCTCCCGAACTTTTTATAGATAATCAAATCACAAATACTTTTATTTATCGCAAATCTATTTTAAAATTAAAACATATATCATCTCAAATAGAGGTATATCAAATCTCAATTAGAATCTATACATTCATTAAATAAATATAAAAAATATAACATAATACAATTCTTGTTTTACAAATCACATACGTAACAAGAAAAGTAAATACAACTTTGTAAATTTTCTTAGTGAACTCTAAGATTAAAATGTGAGTTAAGTTTAAAAATTATATCTAAATACACTATTTCAATACTATCATCATCTTTCTAGCATTTGCCTAAACTCAAATTAACCTATAAGTAGAAAAAATGAGGTGGGTATATTAATGTACACTAAGTGAACGAATAAAGGATATAAAAGAGATAAAAACTAAAGTACAAGTAAAGGGTTTCTATTGAAACACTTTAAGAAAATAGTTTCTAAAAATATCTCTTTTATTTTAAAACTATGACCTATTACATATATCAAAATCATCAAGTCTGATTGTCTTTTCTTGGCAATAACTATAATAAAAAATAATCTTGAGTTGTTAGTAAAATTTTTGTATGCAATTTAAAATCCATAAATACTAAATAAAATGTTCATTTATTTTAGTGTAAAAATATTTATATAATTTATGAAAACAGTGCCCACCATTGACGTTGACTTCGAGTAGTTTATGAATCCACATATGACTATTCTCAATATAATCACCTAATAGGTCACTCTATCACAAATGAGAACTCTGTCTCCCTCATATTGTCTCTACCGGTGCATTCACTCAATTGGATGACTACTGTTTCGGTCCATTCTAGGCTACTAAGCTCTGTAGCTACAGTTTTTGCCCTTATAACCATGACCTTCTCGGTCTCAATATACACAAATCAAATCAAATCATATCATATCCAAGTCAACAAATATATATAATCGTAATTAAATATAAAAATAATATATCTTTTCATGTATAAAACAAATCATAGAATTATCATTTGACCTCTAAAGTCTCAAACATTATATAAAATCAAGCACAAACTATTTATTTATAAAACATAAATATAAATAGACATCAATTAATTTTAGAATATATCAAAACAATTAAAAAACCATTTATAAGAGTTTAAAATTAATAAATAAAGTTTTCACTCACTATATAGGGAGGGAAAACAGTCCTAAATCAGCCCTCACTCATTGACACCTCTTAGGAATCCTTTGTATGAGCGTCATTACCTAAAATACGAATATACACATATTCGGTATTCCTATATTTAATATGATATATGTAGTCTACAAATGAAATGATTGTGCATGAGCCTCTACTTTTCTTATAACCTATCGAGGCTTTATACTCTTTTAAGCTATTTCTTAAGTAAATCAAGCCCTTTAAATTCATGTTTACCTAAATCAATTTCTAATTCTCTATTCTATCTATCCACAGCAAACCTTAGTTATCAAAAATGTATTAAATCCTGAGATTTTAGCTTAAATCAGAGTTTAGGAGCTTATTAAGAACTCAAAAGCAATTTAAATGGCTAAACTCTTAGTTGACTGGGTAAAACTCAAGTAGTTAGAATTCTAGTTCTTCTCAAACTTAAATCTTGCTCAAACTAGGTAATGTGGGTTAAATATGGATTAAAAATATTGTAGGGGGGTTGTTTCTGATTTGGGTAGAAAAATGAAGATTAATTGGGGAAATTTATGAAAAATGAGGCTAAAGGTTTTGAAATGATTTTGTTGATGATTGAATATGTTTTGAAACCTGTTTTATATAACTTTTGAATGGTTTTGACAAGTCTCCTAGTTGATTTAATGAGTCGATTCATAGATCATGCATCACCACCCTATTAGTATATATAATTGTGTGTACGAGATTTGAATATTGAGTCTCTATGTGTAGCATGAGATGTCGTCGAGATTTGGAAGAGGAAGGAGTAGACCCCAAAGAGAAAGAGTTCCCGAGGAGGAAGGTTAAGACGAATCATCTTCTTTTGTGCCTTAGACTGAACTAGGACAGGTTAATATACCACCTTCATTTCAATATCCACCCCCAGAATCGAGAATGTCAACTCCTATAACACCGGAAGCATGGGCGGCATTTATGACATATTAGAATGCCCAAAATTTTGCTCAGACATAAGGTCAACGTAGACCAGCACTATAACCTTATCCATTCTCATACCTATATCTAGGAACTGCTATAGTTCCAGTAGCAGCTGAGCCATCAAGACCAATTTTGAAACTTTCTAAGCTTATTAGAGAAGTGAGACAACTGAAGAGTGTCCCATTTAATGGATCTGCAGATGTAATAGAAGTGAGCAAGTGGTAGAAAGACTTCGAGGATATAGAATTGGAAGATAAGATTAAGTTGAAAGTGGCTACTCAATTATTAGATGATAGTGCAATTGCTTGGTGGGTTAATGTGCAGGCTAGATCAAAATCGCCATTGTCTTAGAATTATTTTGTCCGAGAGTTCAAGAATCAGTTATATACTCCATTCCAATGTAACCAAAAGAAATAAGAATTTTTTAGATTGAAATAGATGGGAAGCACCGTGACTGAGTATAAAACCCAGTTAAGAGAAATAGTTGAGCTCATCCCTATGTTTGTCAATGAAGAAATCCTGTGTGCTAAGTTTGAAGAAGGATTGAATTTTGAGAATAGAGAGAAAATGGTGTTAATAGGTAATCAATGTTATAAGAAAATGATTTAGATGGCTTTAAGAGCCGAAGGGTTAGTAGAAGAAAGAAAATTTCGAGGGATGTCTCAGAAGAGAAAGGATCTTAGCGTTCAGGTGGGGTCACCATCTAAGAAGAGTTGTAGTAGCGACTCATTGAGCAATCCTTCATCTATTAGTCTTTCTAGTAATCTATC
>JAVXUL010034765.1:0-11271 GCA_035590515.1 Trichilia minutiflora
TTCAAAATTTGAAATCACAATGGTCAGAAATGAAAAAGGTAAGTCATTTTCAACGCGAATCTCTAGAAAAATAAATGCTGTCTTCAAAAAAAATCTTCTCCCTTTATCATTTTTTGACCAGATTTGAAGCTTTAGAGACCCAAATTAGGATCCCAAATTAATTATATATATATATTAGTTAATATTTAATTAAATAAAAATACATGAAAAAAATGGTGCCAAATGTGTGGTCAAGATGGAGATGCATCTCATGCAAATCAACCATTGAATTCGTACTTAAGTGTAAGGCCAAGATTATGTCACTTGTCAAATTTTCATTTGTTAAGATGAAAACTTAACACATATCACTTACACTAAACAGAAGTTTAGGCTTACCAATCAAATTGTCTTAACTCAATATATTAAAGTGATGTATAATCTAGTTAGAAAATTTTAGAGTCAATTTATCGCAAGACTCTATAGGTTTACTATAAAGTCGGTAGTATAAGATATGACCGAATTAAACTTTTTATCTCTTTTCATATCCCAAATTAAACTCTTTAATTCTTTATTTAATTAATCTTCACAAGATTAATTAAATATGTCTACAGACTAATATTGATACTTAGTCATACAATACGGCCCTCGAATTATAATTAAGTGTAAAATTTTAAGAATGAACTTTTTCATCATTAATTATCCTGTAATTCAATCCTTTCATCATATAATGCTCCGACTGGATGATGGATATGCTATAATCATCAAACCCTTTTAGATCCCATGCTATGTATAATAAATAATATTTTATAACTCCATTATGTATCAGCATTGAAAGTACACTTCTCAATCATATATAATTTCTTACCCTAGCCAAGGATTTTTCTAAATTAAATCTGAATTATTCATATTGTATTCTACCTCAAATACTAAGACTGACGAATCTTTTCTCAAATATTCACATACCTTTATGAATATCTCATCACACCCAATAACTGCCTATCACAAGCCTTAGTACAGCCTAAGTAGTACCAAAGTATGATAATTCACCTATAAGGTAACTATGATATTGTAAAGTTTAAGGATCACTTGTATAACTGATACGACAATTGTCCAATTAATGATTAAGTATAATTGGCATTTGGACAATTCATGTGAGTCTATTCAGTGAATTCATATTCAATCAATGAGTACTTATACACTTCTTTTAATATCTCCATACAAGTAATCTATGAAATCAATTATCCCCTATCGCATAGAGCAAGGATAGTGTATACTAGTCTTTTCAATACTATAAAGGTCCCACTTTATAGTCTTACGACTAGGAATATTTAAGAACAATGCTACTAGCACATAGTCTCATAAATATAAACTCATTATAACGGTGTGTATTATGTATATTCCATGGGTTTTATCATAATATGTAAATTATACATACATATTATCATGATAAACGATAATATATTTTGAAAATATTCATTTTAATAGTCAAAAGATTTTCGACATACTTTTAAAGTCACAATCATAGATTACATCATGATTGGCTTTTAGTGCATATCTCTCTTTAACAAAATCATTCAAATGTAAAATAGAAACTTAGAATGGGTTATGAATATCGTCATTTATCTTGTAATACCTTGCAAATATTTTGATTTCAGTTAATTTCAAAAAGTCCCAAATTTAAGCCCAAAACTCTAACTCTTTCCTTTGCGATTTTCTTGCTTCTTTCAATAAATTGAAGCTTGTAAGAGTTTTAAAACATAAAATGAAGTAAGAAATTAAAGAGAAAATAAAAAGATTATAGAGATGGTGAGATGAAAGTAGCGATAAAACTGTAGGAGAGGAAAGAAGGAGGGAAGAAAAAGAAAGAAAACGGGGAGGAAAAGGGGTTTTAACCCTCTATTTATAATGTTGGATAAAATTAGTATTTTATCCTTGAAAAATATAAAAGAGAAAATTATAGATAGAAGTAAATAGTTATTTTACAGGGATTTTCGCCCAATTGATAAAACGAATCATGAAGTTTGTTCAAACGATTTAATAATTTGACCAAACGAATGGTGATTTATTCAAACGAACCCTTTGATGCGTTAAAAGTCAAAGAGCTTTAATTTTTATCATTCGAATGAACTGAGGTTCGTTCAAACGAATCTAGGCTAGTTTTATTCCAAATTGGAAAATCATAAAATTTTGTTCAAACGAATTAATCTATTCATTTGAATAAATTGATGAATTTGTATATTTTTGTTTAGATCCTCACTCAAATTAGAAAATTTCAATCGAATTTTACTTAAAATAAAACTAACTTTTAATTTCGTTGAGATCTCTGCATTTACAACTTTAAAATTTAATCTAAATCAAATTAAATTCTTAAAATAATTTTTAAACTATGAATATGTATAAACTATTTATAAATTATGCACAAACACATGTATAAATATAATGAGAAATTATCATATTATCCTTAAAATCTATACACGAGGCTCACAAAAGGCCTAAGAAAGCAAGACTTGTGGTAATTATTTTCACATAATGAAATGTAAGATGAAAAGCTTACGCATAAAGTATTTGGATGTGGTTTCAAAGATGAAAGAGAAGCCTAGGAGAGCAAGATAGGATAGATTGTAAATTAATTTCTTTCTTTGTAAATTTAATTAAAACTGGTAGAAGATGTGAATTTTAAGTCAATATCCTATATTATTAATTTATTTAATATATATATATATATATATATATATATATATATATATATTATTTTTTATTATTTAATTTTTGAGTTTATTATTAATTTATTTAATTGTCAATAAAATTTTAAATTATATTAGTAATTTAAATTAAGAAATCCCAATAAATTAAATATATATAAACAAATTTTTATTAATAAATTAAACTTTTTAATGCCCTAAAGGTGGTTTTAGCAACGTTAGTAAACGGGATCGTCAAAAATTTTTTGGCCGTGATATAATGGTATCATCAAAAGTCAAACATGTTATTTTTAAAAGTTGTTTTGGTGACATCATCACCAATAATATTTTTGACGATAACATGTTTAACCTTTAGGGAAGCCACTATATTATTGCCAAAAGTGTTTTTGATAACAACGTTTATTGTCATCACTAAAATGTAATTTTGACGACAATTGTATATGTTGTCACTAAAACTTTCTACGATCAATTTTTAACAATAATTTGACAAGAATATTTTTGTCAAATTTTAGTAATGATATTTTTTATTTTTATTGATAAATGTTGTTATTGCTAAAAAATCTTGTTTTTTATAGTGAATGCTTGGACACCACACAACACAAGGCTATAGGCCAAGTTGATCGTTTTTCTGCATTACAAGTTGCATGATGAGCTAAAATATTACTTTACCTAACCAATTTCATCGGAGAAAGTCAAGAATAATTGGTAAAATATCCATGTTGTAATATCTATTATTGTTATTCCGCAAGATTATGTTATTTACATTGTATATTTATTATAGTAATTAATATTTTAATTTATAAATAAAAGAATTTTTTTTGTGGTATAAAAGTAATGAACAATCTTTATTTTTACAGCAATAATAAATATATAATAATTTCATATAAATTGTACTAAAAAATGATTTACTTTGATGATGATAGATTATCTCAGTCACATCAAGTTAAATTATAAATCTATATATAATTGAAGATTCTTAAGATATGTTTGGTAGAGGTGGTAGAATTGGAAGAGGGAAAAGAAAGAAAAAAATGATATAAATGAAAATTTCACTTTTCAATGTTTGGTTGGGCATAAAGAAAAGAATTAGGATTCCCATCAAATTATGATATCCTAATTCCTCAAAATAGGAGAATTTGAATTTCTCACTAAGAAGCTAGGAATATTTATTTCCCTTCTTATATTTTTATTTTTCAAATTTATCCTCGAACAATTGTAATTTAATTAAAATACTAATTATTTAATATATAAAGGTATTAAATTAATTATTTTTATTGATTTATTTATATTCAAAATAAAATTTTAGATTAAAAATTCTAAAAATAAATAAATTTTATTATAATAATTTTTCTTAAAATTAATACACTATTTTTTTAAAAAAAAAATTCTTTTAAATATTAGAAGAAAATAATTTAAACTTCAAAAAAATAATTTGATTTGAGTAATATTTCAATGCTTCACTAACTTAAGTAAACTAGTAAACACAGTTAGTACACTATCTTAATAAATTAAAAATATTAATTTTAATTAAATTATTAATAAATAATAAATATTATTTGTTTGTTAATTTCTTAATATTATATTAATATTTTTATTTATATTAAAAGAAAGTTAAATTGATTGTCTTGTTTTTTTCTATAAAGACTTAAAAAAGTAGTGACAAATATTATGACACATTTTCACTTGATGTATTTATTTATTTTGTCAATTATTTTTAATAAAAATATCAACTATTAACTAATTATAATTAAAAAAATCTATTTCAATTAGTCGTTTATATAAAACCATTGTCGTTGGAATAATTTACTTTTCTATTGCTATGACTTCTGAGATAAACAAAATTATTTGATATTTGAGTAAGCTTAAACAATAATAATTGATCTACTAGTTTGTACAAATTTTTTACTAACCTTTTGTATTGAGCAAATAAATGTATATTCACAGAAATGATAATTATTACTTATTTTGTTAAATTTTTTTTAATATCATATTAAATATTTTGTTTATATTAAAATGAAGTTAAATTGATGGTCTAAATTTTTTTATAAAGACTTCGTCGAAAGTAGTAATGTACAATACTAGTTTGAATGTATATATTTATTTTATCAATTATTTTTCATAAGTACATCAAATATTAATTAATTATAATTATAAAATTGACAACAGTTGATAAATGAAAAGACAACCATATATGTCAAGACAGCCATTGCTAAGGCAACGCCCAACAAGATTTGCTTGGTTTCATGTCGAGGTTCATCCTTTCTAACAATGATAATGTCTACTTACCGTCGGAGACACAAATATATTAAAGTAAGAGGGCATGTAGATTTATTCACATGAAGCAGAAGTCATTATACTGATAATAGGACAATGAAGATATAGAAGGCGAGAATCGACAGTCCATCTTACCATATATCAATCATGAATGGATAATAGGACTGAAGAGTGAAGATATAGTTATCAAAAATTTTGAACACTTGTTTGATGGGCTTTTCAACTGCATTTTGTAACCTTTCTTTAATTACGGTCCATTAATCTTTTCTGAATGACTTGTCGCTTACAGCACTTATGAGAACGCAAGAAATTTTACACAACCAATAAACAAAGAAATTCTTCCAACTGGATGAATTTATTAAATAAATAACTAAAATACAAAAATAATGATCTCAATGCTTTGAAATTTCAACAACTTTCATATATGAGGCTTCAATGACCGTAACAGTAAGTACATTGTTAATAGAGCATGTATTTTGTCTTTGTTCAGAGTACTCTATATTCTTGGCCTTACCCAGATGCTTCCGATAGTCTTTGTGTACTGATGCAATTTTCCTTAAACAAGAGCTCAAATCAATCACAAGTTATGGTATTATTTAGGATATTGAACACAAAATTACCATCACCTCATTCACAAATTCCTTTTGCCAACTTTGGACGTCTTTTGAGATTTATTTGTGAAAATAAAACATCATTCATAGATCAAAAAATTTTAAATTCAAGTATATTAATAATGGTAGGATCTGACTTTGTCACCAATCTATCAACCACTGGTGGTGATGGCTGATTATATTTTTTATTTTTAATGTTTATTTTGTCAAATAAATATTAATTAAAAATTAATGAATTAATTTTTTAAAATGAACACATAAGTAATGATTTAGTAGACCACAACATTTTTGTCATCCAAGTAAATGTACATTATTATATTTTTCTAACTAAATTGAGTGGCAAAGCTAACAAATTAATGTGTTTCATATATTATATTATTGATATTAGTAAGACTCGTAAATATAATAGGCCACAGGCCCACAGCTTCGTATCTTTTACCCTTTTTAAAATTGACCGCAATATCTAAAATTGCTATATCATACATTGACGCATAGTTAAGTGTAAAATCATACAAGTCAATATAAAATTAAACTTGTAAGATATTTTTAAAATTCACCAAGAGACAATTTGAAAAGAAATTTCTAATTCTAAAAACCTTAAAATTTGAAATGTTACTAATTTTGTGAAAGGAAGGTCTAACATTTCATCTAAGAATTAGAGCATATATATCTGAAAATTATAGTTTAGCAAATTACAAACTTGTCCAAATTAAACACAAAATAAAACAAGCTAAAAAAGGTAAAATAGTAAATTCAATGCATAATTAGGATGACTGTTAGGCTACTCTCGGTCTACTGAAATTTTTAAACTCTCAAATGCCCTTTTTTCTTCTTTCCAGTGGCATTCTCATTTGACTCTTAAGCATGCTTCGATCGATCGAAGGTTACATCTCCTTAGGTGCATAATTCCGGCTCCTTCGGTTTACCGCCTAGCTGCCTCTCGATCAATGTTCTTGGCCTCCTTGGTCGATCAACAAGCCTATTTTACTGATTGCCTTTATCTTTTTCATCTTTTCTGGTGCTACTTCAACTAGCCTCTCCTTTGCTTTCATGCTATCCCTTTCAAACATGTAAGTTTGAGCTATAGTGTCTACGTCAGTCTCCTACCCTTATAAAAACTATGAGAACAAGTGGGTAACATTGAAGATGTGAGAAATGCCTATGGACTTAGAAAGATCAATCATATAAGCATTGTAGTTGATCTTCCTCACCACTTTGTACGAGCCATACTTTTTCAGTTATAACTTATTGTAAGTTTCGATTCAAAATTGCTCTTTAGATAAGAATATCACCACCATATCACCCTCTTCAAAAGGTCGGGACATTTGATTCTTGTCAGTAACCTTCTTATACTTGGCATTGACTGCTTCTAGCTATGCTTTAACTTCTTGCCGAATAGTTTGTATACCTTCAACTAAGTTCTCGGCTTCAGCACTCTTAATTTATCCTTTCAGCAACTTCACCAAGTTAACAGCATATCTTAGAGTCCTTGAATAAACAACAAAGAAAAGTGATCTTCTGGTAATACTATGCACCGCACTATTATAGGCAAACTCGACTAGGGTAATATCGATTATCTCGACCTATCTCAATATATGCTTCTTATTATATTTTTCATAGTTTTATTCATTACCTACATTTATCCATCTATTTATGGATGTCAAGCTCCGACCCTAGTCGACCACGTGAAAATCGCCGCGATTCTCAGAAGTACATCCTATCGCTTAAAATGCACTCCTAGGACCTACAAGGCATTAGTATATATTTTCAAACTTATTTCCAAAGATAAAATAAAATAGAATGAAAGATTTTTAAACAAACATATATTACATCTGTATTTTCTTAAAATACAATACAAGATATTCTTGACCAAGCCAAATATATCAAATCACTTTATTACAAATATTTTTTTGTACAATGGACTATAATATAAAAATCTGAGTTGAGTACCTGAAAACTGTGCTGAAGTCTCGCTTCAGCTAAACAAGGTCACGTCCGACTATACTAACCTGAAATGGGAAAGTGAGGGGTGGGTATTTGAGAAAATACTCAATGAGTAGACAGATAACCCAAAAACAGAAATCAGAGGCCCATACACTGATTACGAAAAATCCTCATAATCATAAAATCAATCATAGTGAAATGTGGCATCATATACATGTCTAAAAAATCAATATAACACCAAATATGTATAGTCCCTCGGTCTATAGGATCTCATCCATTCTCTCAGAGCTGTATAGCTAATCCGTAACCCTGGTTGGGGATGGTGCCTATGTATAATATTGCTCGATCTATAGGATCCGATCCACTCCCTCAGAGCTGTATGGCTAATCCGCAACCCTGGTTGGGATACTATCATATCAATATAAGATTAGTATGCTTTAACCTGAACATGTAGATTCTACCCATCCTACCTTAGACTGTATGGCCAATCTACACTCCGGGGTATTGGATTCCACACACTCCCTCAGAGCTGTATGGCCAATCCTCATCCATATATATATTATCAATACCATGGCACATAAAATCATGAATCAACTACAATGGATCATTAGGACAAATCGAGTAACTGATAGCTCACAAGGCCAAATTAACAAGTATGGCACCCCAGCTATTACACTTGACTATGTCACATTCACAAACATATATAAAATTGGCCTTCAGTCTCACAATCACAATGTCAATATCATCAAGCACAAGCATAATAGGCCTCCGGCCTCACATTCATGGTAATCAAGAATTCACAACAATCCTAACGCTACCATAAGCAAGGGTGCAATCCGACCACCATACAGTATACATCCAACGCCTTCTCATTTTAGTTATACATATATATATTCATATACTGTCATCTCTAGCATTATAATTATTCATAAATAACATAAAACGAGATGAAGAAAAAGGATTGTGTCCACTCACACTATTGGTGTGGGAAACCACCCTCGGGATATCCTCCTCGTGACGGAGATCCTCTCATCTCAGCTGTCGTGCCTGGATACATATACAAATACAAATTTAATGATCTGTCACATCGTACATGTATGATGCAGGACATGATTATGCTCTCTCTCTCTCTCTAACTTACTGCCCATATTCGTTCTAACTCCACTCTCATACCATTTTTAGTTATTCCAACACTAATAGAAGTACAAACCTTCTAATTTATCGACTCAGTCGATAATTTAAAAAAAACCCTAATTTTTAGGGTTTTAAGAATAGTAACCTAAATATCTATTCTTGCGATTTGTGCATAAAGAAAGTTTAAAATGGAGAAATGAGCTTAGGGATAAACTTACCCAAGCTGGTAAAAGTGTTCTGAGTTCCTCTTTGCTCAATTTTCTTTCTCGATTACTGTTTACCCATGAATCTTCTCTCTTGGTTCTTCTTGAACCATTGAGTAGAATTTTGATCAGAAGGGGTTTTCGTGTTCTGGTGTTATTTTTGAGTTCTTAGAAATCAAAATGACGGAGTTTGATTGAGAAATAGCTGAGTTATATCCTTGATAGAGAGAGAGAGAGTTTGAGATGAGAGAGAAAGGAGAAAACGAAATGGTGAAGACGATCCCCTCATCTACATATATAAGGGCTGTGAAAAGATGAAAATATCCTTCCCAAAACACCATGTAATTTATCTAAAAGTATCGATACCTTTCCAAAACATATCGAAACCTTTGCTTTTCACTATTTATTATAGTTGCAAGGTGTCGATACCTTCCCCTAATGTATCGATATGTTTCGTCGTAATTATGCATTCTTTCGTCATAAAGGTGTCGATACCCTTATCATGGTATCGATACATTTGATACTATTACTATTTATAATGCTTTCAAGGTATTGATACTGGGTTTGGCTCTCTACTCTGAAAGATGTTGATACCCTTCTCCAAAGGTATCGATACCTTTGACCTTACCCAATAACGTATCGATACCCTTGCCTTTATTCTTTTGTCTGAGGACTGTTACTTCAAATAGGCATAAATTTGGATCCTAATATTTGCTTGGAACCCACAATATATCAATGGAAAGCTCTCTTTGAGCTCTACAAAAATTATAAGAACTTTTTCTTAATTGGAGATTATTTTGAGGTCAAAAATTCAGTTCTTTCTCATAAACTCATATTTTATAGCACACACCTCCTTAAGCACAACTTCAAGTTATTACACCCTCTAACATGTGATCTATACGAAATATCAAGTATGGAATCTCATGAGGGTTTCACAATAATGCCCATAACTCTAAGGGATTAGTTTTGCAATGGATGTGTCGTACTACTAAATTTTAAATAGGTATCAAACATCTTTCACAAAATAACCTAGAAAAGGCTAAGAAATCTATTATCATGATCATATACTCTAATCTTGAGTACTCCATGCAATTTCACAATCTTCTGAAAGAACAACTTAGCCACATTAGTCACATCCGTAGTCTTCTGACATATAATAAAATATGCCATCCTTGAAAATCAATGAACTATCATAAATATGAAATCTATACCTTTTTGTGTGCGAGGTGAATCAAGAATAAAGTCTATAGATAAATTTTCCCAAACACCCTCTGATATCAGTAATGGCATATACAATCTCATGTTTTATGAATGGTCCTTGGATGTTTGACATGTATAGCACATCTTCACAAAGTTCTCTACATCCCTATGCATCCCAGCTAATAGTATCTCTCCTTCACAACTTCTAAAGTCTTATCCTTTTAAGATGTGCTATTAGGGCTCCATCATGCAAATTCCATATTATCTTCTCTTAGAGTGAAGTCTTGAGCACACAAAACTAATTTTTCTTCATTAGATAACCCTCTTAGATGTAAAAATCCTCCATAGCTTGATGAGTCTTCAAATTCAACCTTACTTCATTAAAATTCGAGTCACTTTATAAAACCCTTTCCACTCTTCAGATCCCATAATTTCTCCACTCAAAACAACCAATAATAATATATGTCAACTCAATATGTCCATCGCTTTATTTTGAACCCTGGTCTTGTAAACTAGCTTAAACGAAAAATTTTGTAAAATTATTAACCATCAAGCATGAATATCACTACTAATTCTCTTTTAACTATTAAAAAACTTTAAGGCTTGATGATCTAAATTAGATTTTTTACCCAAGTATAGGTTGTCTTATTATAGTAAAGTCTGGTGAGTCCAAGTGTCGTATCCATAAGAAGTATTTTTTTCAAGAGTCCAATTGGGTTATATCCAAGCCAAAGTCTGATAGCAAAGGTAAAACAAGTGATGGATCAATTTTAAATAAAGAATTATCAAATAAAGATTAAAATAAATTAAAACACTAAGGCTTTGGAAATTGATATTTTAGGATAATAGTAGTAAACTAGATCCCTTATTTAACTCCATTGAGATTAACTAAAGAGTTATCCCAATTGGAAGATAAAAATCATTTGATGCACAAAAAATATATTTTCTTTAAAAAATCAATATTTGATTAAAATCATTTTTTTAAATTAATTGATAAAAACATGTAAGAAAAATATTTAAGATATTTAACTTTCAAAGTATTTTTTTGTGCCATATGTCTACAATGAATCAAAGAAAGTTTTTCCAAGTATTCAATGTACCAAATGTCTATATAAAAAATCAGAGAGTTTAAATCCTTTAAAAAATTTTCAAAACATGCATATGCAATTAATAAAAAGAGTTTAAACATTAAAAACAAAGATGAGATCTAAATAACATACCATA
>JAVXUL010034776.1:0-11271 GCA_035590515.1 Trichilia minutiflora
TATAAGCTCAAATCCAACACCATAATCTTATTCAAGATATATTCATCATATTCTATACCCTCTCGTGCACAATCTAATCATGAAGACATGCACGAACACTCTTAAGGGATTTACTATTATGTCCATAATGTTAAGGGACGGGTTTCACAGTCACGCCCCGACCCTAGTCAGTCACTTGATAATATTGCGAGTCCTAGGAATATACCCTATCACTTAGAATGCACTCCTAGAATTGCAAGGCATTAGTACCTGTTTTCATACTCATTTTCAAAAATAAAACAAAAATAATATCGAATAGAAGATTTTCAAACGTACATGTATCATATATGTGTTTTCTCAAAATACATTACAAAATATTCCTGATCAAGCCAAATACATCAAATCATTTTATTACAAATATTTTTACATACAGTGGACTATAATGTAAAATCCTGAGTCAAGTACCTGAAAACTGAAATGAAGTCTAGCTTTAGCTATGCTATGCCGCGTCCGACTACAATAACCTAAAATGGGAAGTGACGGGTGAGTATTTGAGAAAATACTCAGTAAGTAGACAAATAACACAACAGAAATCAGAGGCCAAATACTGATTATAGAAAACCATCATAATCATGTAAATAAAGCGTAATGAAATGTGACATTATACACCTGTCCAGAAAATCAATGTAATATAAAATCTGTATATCCCTTCAATCTATAGGATCCCATCCACTCCCTCAAAGCTGTATGGTTAATCCGTAACCTTGGTTGGGGATGTGTGTTCATGTATAATATCTCTTGGTCTATAGGATCTCATCCACTCCCTCATGAGCTGTATGGTTGATCCGTAATCCTGGTTGGAATATATTATAAGGCTAGCATACTTTAGCCTGGACATGTGGATTCCACCCATCCCTCTTGGACTGTATGGTCAATCCACATTCCGGGGTCTATTGGATTCCACCCACTTCATATGAGCTGTATGGACAATCCTCACCCATATATAATCAATAACATGGCATACTAAATCATAAATCAATCACAATGGCCCATTAGGGCAAATCGAGTATCAGGTGACATATAAGGTCAACACTCATCAGTGGCTCACAAGGTTGAAATAATACTATAGCTCACAAGGCCAAAACATAAAACAAGTATAACACCTCGGCCATTTCACTCAACTATGCCATATTCATATATATAAATATAAAATGGTCTCCGATCTCAAAATCACAATATCATTAAGCATAAACACAATAGGCCTCCCGCATCACATTCATCACATTCACATTCTTGGTATCCTCCTCGCGACAGAGATTCTCCTATCTCGGCTGTCGCTCTTGAATACACATACAAATACAGATTCACGATCTGACTAAATATACGTGCATGATGCAATATATGCTCACGCAACTCTTACACTCTTCTCTCTCTATATATCCTTTCTCTCTTTAAACATACTATCCTTCATAACCCCGCTCCTTTAACTCATCTTTCTTATCAATTTCAACACTATTAGTGACCAATACCCTCTAATCTATTGATACCAATGATAAATTAGAAAATTCCCAATTTCTAGGGTTTCAGAAACAGTAACTCTAAAACCTATTCTTGTGATTTATGCACAATGAAGGCTTAAAATGGAGTAACGAGCTTAGGGATGACCTTATCCAAGATGGTGGAAGTGTTATGAGTCTTTCTTTGCTTGATTATCTTATTTGACTACTATTTACCGTCATCCTTTCTTCATAATTCCTCGTGAATCGTCGAGTAGAACTCCGATCAGAGGAGGTTTTTGTGTTCTAGTGTTGATTATCAGTTCATAGGAAGTGAAATGATGGAGTTTGGTGAAGGAATGGTTGAGATCGATTTTGAGAGTTGAGAGAGAATGGTTCCATCAAAAATAGAGAGAGAGAAATCAAAATTTTGAAATGAGGAAGACTATCCCCCTTTCCTGCATAAATAGGCTGTGAAATCGATCAAAGGTGTCGATACCTTTTAAAACGTATCTCTACCTTTGGCATTCCTACCTCCAACTTATCAATATATTTTTCTCAACGTATCGATACGTTTGGTTATTTACTGTTCACAAGCCTACAACATATCGATACCTTTGGCTTTATACCTGTAACGTATCGATATGTTTTGACACAAGCAGACTTTATCTCTGACACAAACGTGTTGATACCCTTGTCAACGTATTGATACGTTTGGCATAGTTTACTGTTCATCATACTTTCAAGGTGTCAATACCCTTCATCAAAGGTATTGATACCTTTGGTTTTAAACAGTAAACATATCGATACCTTTTCCCAAAGGTATCAATACCTTGTCTCTAGTCTTCCCTCTGAGGATTGCTACTTCAAATGGCCATAACTTTTGACTTGGATATCGTCACGGATAATATATCAATGAAAAGCTCTCTCTGAGATCTACAAATACAATAGAAACTTTTTCTTAATTGAAGATTATTTTGGGGTTAAAAATTCAATTCTTTCTTATAAGCTCATATCTAACACCATAATCTTACTCAAAATACATTCTTCAAGTTTTATACCCTCTCGTGCATAATCTAAACACGATAACATGCACAAAAATTCTTAAGGGATTTATTATTATGCCTATAATACTAAAGGACAGGTTTCACAATGAGAGAGCTCAAATCCTACATTCAACACAGGAAGTTGCTAGCAGACAAAAATAAGGCAAGAAAGATAAAAATTAAATCATCGGGTACGTTATTATTGATAATATATTATATAAACTTGATTTTGGGTTGTCATATTTGAAATATTTGAGACTAAATGAGGCAAAGAAAGTTCTAAAAGAAATTCATAGGAGAATTTGTAAAAGTCATAGAGGGGCTCGCTCTCTCATGTATAAAATTTTTCGATAAGGGTATTATTAGCCAACAACCTCTCAATATGCTTATCAGATTGTTAGGTCATAACACGAATGTTAAATCTATGGTGATATCCTGAGATAGCCATAAGAGAAACTCTCTTGCCTTTTCAGTTCTTGACCTTTCTATCAATGGGTCTAGATTTAATCGGATTACTACCTGTTGTCCGAGCCAACATTAAGTATGCAATAGTGATGATCGATTATTTTATAAAATGGGTGAAAGTTGAGCCTCTCTTTAATATAATCGAGAAGAAGATGATAGCCTTTATAAATTAAAATATAATATATCGCTTTGGAGTCCCACAAGTTTTGGTGGTCGATAATGGAAAACAGTTTAACAATACCAAGTTTCGAGAGTTCTGCTCAGATTTCAATATAGACCTAAGATTTGTCACCCCAGTCCATCCTCAAGCTAATGGACAAGTGAAAGCTTCCAACAAGATAGTCAAGAAGGCCTTGAAGAAAAAGCTCGAAGAGCATAAAGGAGTCTGGATCAAGAAGCTGCCCGAGGTGCTCTAAGCTTACAAAATCATCCCTATAGTTACTTCAGGGGAATCACCATTTCTTCTAACTTTCGAATGTGAAGCTATCATCACAATTAAAGTTAATGTCCTGATTTTTCAAGTATAAGACTATGATGAAGAGAAGAATAAGTCCAGTCGAAAACTAGATCTGGATTTATTAGAGAAAAAACGAGATAAAGCTGCAATAAAGATGACAGCCCACCAATAAAAGATGGTTCGGTACTACAATTAAAAAGTTATATGCCAAACCTTTCAGAAAGAAGACTTAGTTCTCAAACGAATAACTCTCAACACAAAACTTTCTAGTGAAGGGGTATTCGGTACCAACTGGGAAAGACCGTACAAGATCACTCAAGTTTTCAGACCTGAAGTCTACAAACTGGAAACTCTAAGTAGAGTACAAGTCAGAAAACCCTAGAATACTGAGAAATTAAAGTTATATTACCCCTGATATGACATTTGGTGTCTTACATAATTATTTTCTGAAGAAAACAGAGCATGTCATTCTTAAATGTACTCTATAAGCATTAAGTTTCTATGTTCTCGGCTGTTGAACATTCTTCTTTTATGTTAAAACTTCTTATGGATTATACGATAAGCTACTTGTGAATTATATAAAAGCTACTTATGAATCCTTGAAGGTACTTGTGAATTATATGAAAAGCTACTTATGAATCCTTAAAATTACTTATGGATTATATGAGAAACTATTTGTTGATCCTTGAAACCACTTGTAGATTATATGAAAAGCTACTTGTGAATCCTTGAAGCTATTTATGGATGATACAAAAAGCTACTTGTGGAAATGACTTAAAGCAACTTGTGGATAGTACTAAAAGCTACTTGTGAATATTACTTGTTAAAACTACTTATTAAAAATGTTTTATTTATTGCCTGGACTATATTGTCCCCGACTCGAGACCTATGACAATGATGGTTTATTCTACACTTCTATTATTCTTAAAAACGGGTTGACAATTAGATAAGTTTATTATTTCTGTCTGTTTTAAAGGTAATTTACATTTATAATTAATGAGGTTAGTGAAAATTATTATGATAGCTCTATTTATGCATCAGATATTTACCCTGTATCTTAGTTAACTACTCTGAAATTATCCGACCTAATTTTTACACTTAATAAAATATTTTCTAAATATCTTATCTCAATTAATTGTTATGTTGATAACTTATCCTGAGATGACCTTTACATTTGATGAAATATTTTCTGAATATCTTATCTAGTTGAGTATTCTGATTTAAATTATATGTGTGAATAAGTTCTTTTACTTAAAACTGTTTAAGTTAATACAAGTATGAATAGGTTCTTTCATAGAAGATATTTATATAAAAATAAAGAACATATGCATAAATAGAAGCTCAACATTGAAAAAAGAATATTCTATTTTAATATGCTCATTTTACAACAATAAGAAAAAGTAGAAAAAATTACAAAAGTCAAATCATAAGTCTCTACGAGGGGAGTATCTTCTTTTTCTTCTGGAGACTTAGGCCTCTAATCAATAGGAATTACTGCGAACTGATTAGTTAGAAGCTCGTTCTGGATGGTCGGAGGGTCAGAGATAGTAGTCTCGACAGTGAAATCGATAGTAGGGGCCTTTTATATCGTATCTATGGATACACCCCCAAAGTATGGCATCTCTTTCCTAAGAGTCTCGTAAAACCAGTCGTGGTCAAGATCTGGGTACCAAGATTTGAAAATCTGCCACATCAAATCGATGACCTCGCCAATGGCCTTGGCTATTTCGATGGCTTTTTATGCTTTTTTGAGGCCCATAACTACTCTCTTCTTTATAAGTTCCAGCTCTAATTCTTTTAGAGACAGTCAAGACCTTAAATTGGCATTCTCACTGTCTAAGCTGGTTTGCTCTAACTTTGAGGTAACCACTCGAATCTCCAGTCCTTTCTTTTTCTTTGCCTACTCTAACTTCTTTGACTCGAATTTTGTCCTCTCCGCTGCCAGAAGAGCCTCTGTTTTTTCAAGTTTTTTTATGGCCCATACGTTCTGGTCTTCTGATTTCTTGAGCCTCGCCAAGTCCCCCATCTGATCTTCTTGCTGGAGCTTCATTTGATGAATAGCCTGTATCAAAATAAATAGTCAGTATACTACAAAACAGAAATATTCAAAAGGTTAAGTAAAGTACTTACCCTTAACCCTCATCGGTATATGAATTCGACGGCTTCTTCATCTTCCCAAGACTCCAGTCTCTGAGAGACTCTAGGAGAAACATACTTCCCAGCATCACTCACCATCCTCAGAAGATGAGAATAATGTTGTCTTTTCTTTTTACTGATGTCTTTTGGATGGAGTACAGGAATGTTGACTGACCTAAAGAAGCTCTTCTCAACAGGTGACCTTGATGTAATGATTTTTCTCTTCTTAGGATCCTTCTCTATTAAGGGAGCGCTTGTAATCACCTTTTTCTTTTTGTCTTTTATCACTAAAGGACAAGCCTCAGAATCAGAATCTGAGAGAACCTCTGGGCTTTATCGCCTCCTGGGAATGAAACCCCTTGCTAAGGCCATTGGTTGTTTTTTCGGTGGTAGAGGCCTCGTAGAAGTCTTGGCTTTCTTTTTCCTTGAGAGTTTGTTCAAGGTAGTAAGCGGAATTCTAGTTGGTTTTCTTGACGTCATTGCTCCTGAAGAAAGAACAAGTGAAGTGGTCAACAACATATATATAAGAATCACAGTGTAATGTAGGAAAAAGGTAAACAGTTACTCTGAGCGTAATTTATTTGTTGAAGATTAACAAATTCTTTACTCAGGATAGTCTGGACTAAACCTGAGACGAATATGCTCATGTCAGAAAGAAAGATTTTTTGATCATATACTTGAGACCTCACCATCCTAATGATCTCTAAGCTGCGAGAGCTTAATTCCCTTTCTTTCACCCATATTATGGCCTCAGCGAATACTCTTGGAATAGGGATATCGGGTTTTCAGTTCTAATTATCACCTATAAAGAACCATTTACCTTTTCAATGCTTATTATAGGTGGGATTTTTCTTTATCAGGTTTAATTTTCAAGGTCTCGTCTGGAGATAGTACCACCCAGGGTTCTTCTCGGGGTGTCTCTTAAACACAATAAGTTTTCTATTTCTTTTATGGAAGGGGAAAAATCAGATATTTGGCTCAATATTATGAACATACTTGATAGTATTCTCCAACTGTTCAAGTTGAGTTAGTAGGGTGTTATCATCCTAAATAAGATAAAAATTTTGAAAAAATAACCCTGCAAAGGTAACCTGGCCCCTAAATAAAATAATTCTTCATTAAAAGCAACTTCTCCTTCTGGAGGACAAAAAGATTTTTCGTTGGTCTCAAGGGCTCGGAGATAGACATCCTCGAGTATTCTAAAGCAAAATATGTAAGCTTCTAAATCTGTTTCCATTATTGATGAGGTGAACCAGTCATGCTCATATGAGGACCGAGCCTCTAAAATTGATGATGTACTAGTCATTAATGATAATTTTTCTTCTGAGTTATCTTGCCCAGAAGTAGCCTCGGGTGTGGAAGAAGTTGAACTGAAAATAAAAGCCATTTTTATCCAGAAAATATAGGAAAAGGGTCAATGTGACTACTTTGAGGTTGTTAACATCTCAGAGACATTCTTATTTCTACATAAAGCCACTGTGTCCTAATGTCCAAAACCAAAGTAAGATGCAAATTTTATTTTTTATGATTATGTCGATGTTGTTTTTGGAATTACTTTCTACATATTTACAAATCTCAAGCAACATCTACCCTATCAATTATGGATTATTCAAACTATTATAGCAGATATACAAACATCTTGGTTTCTATCATATATTGTCATACCTTTGTTGTGTAGAAAAATAATCAAAAGTTTCAATGAAAAGACTTACTGATGATGACAATGAAGATATAGAAATCAAAACTTGTCAGATATTTAATTAAAAACTGCATGCTGAAATTACTAGAGTGTTTGCAAGAGTTCTCGTTGCAGGTGAAAGAGAAGAAAAAGGGCAAAGATCAAGAAAGGAAAATATTTATAAAGACAAAAAATGGGAATGAGTAATCCAAGAAACCCTACCTAGAAAATTAAATATGATAGACAGAGAGTTGCTACATTATACAGTGCCCAGAAGCGCTAAGAGTCACGTCTATTTAAATTTGAAATTGGTAGCACCCACTTTTCAGATAGATTAATATGGTTCCAAAAATATCAATTTTTTCAGTTGAAGTATTCGATAGGAAACATCCATATAGTGTGACAGTTACGTCCGTTAAAAATAATTTAAAGGATAACAACATTTGAGTAAACGTAATTAAAGCAATAGTTGTACAAAAAAAATTAGCTTTTATTTAAAATTTTCTTTTAATTAAAAACTAGAGGGTTTGATATTTGGGTATTTGACCAGAGCCTAGGCCCATTGTTTAACAGTATATATCTCTCTAAGCCCACGATACAATACGAATACAAGACCTTTTTCTATGACAGTTAAGTAAAGATCTCTTTAGGATACTTCATCATTCGAGGCCACTTTTTCTGAAGAGATGTTTCAGATCATTCACAGATACCTTGGATTCGAGACTTACTATTGTGTTTGATATCTGAGACCTATTATGGTGCTTAAGATCCGAGGCCTCCTGTTTTCTCAAGATTGGCTATACTCTTCACATAATTATGTAAGAGTCATAGTACATCTTCGAGACCTAATGTTGTTCGGTATAGGCCACCTGACTCCATCAGTATTCATGAATATTCATTTATACACATGGTTAATTATCATTTTTATAACAGCCACATCCCGTGATTTACGTAACAAACTTTCAGAGTGAGCCAATGCGAGAGGGACATGTGTCTATGGTTATGGTTGTAAATGATTAAAAGGTAATATAATATGAGAATAAAGGAGAGATTCATTCCTTTTGCTAGTAACAAATATTCTTGCTTTTGACACACACACTTTTCCGACAACTTTTTTCTTTTTCTCTTTTTCTCTCTCTAAGTATCATCTCGTTTGTGCTTTCTTAATTTTCTTTCAATTTACATACACAAGTAAAATCCTATTGACTTAAATATCGAAGGGTTTTTGCCAAAAAATCAGATTTATCCCTTAGTGTTTTTCGTATTTTATAGACAAGATTTGTAATGAAAGAGTTTGAAGAAGAAGCTGGTGTACGAGGTTGAAAAAAGTATCAATTTCTTACATTAATAATATTAATTTTATATTTTTATTATCAATAATAGCATGTTAGATTAATTTATATACAAAAGTTTTGTATAAAAAATTTATATCCTTGATACTAATTAAAATATGACTAATAAAATATCTAAATCTTTGTTTGTATCTTTTTAAATTCATCCCACTCTAACTAGAGTTGTCAAATGGATCGAGCTGGCTCAGCTCGACTGGGTCAGTTGCGGACCGATCTTAAACAAATCGAGCTAAGTCAGCCCATTTATTATACGGGTTAATATTTTGTTAATTCTAACCCGACTTGCAACCTAACAAGCCAGCCCACGAATCGACTTTAAAAATTTTAAATTTAAAAAAAATATACTAGTTACTGATAAATACAATATATTAATAGTAATAATAAGTCTATAATCTAATACAATATAAACTAACTATATTATAATTTAACTTATTAAAATTTTAACAAGTCAAATGAAAGTTTCATCACTAATTATAAATCTAAACACATGATCTCAAATCTCAAAATATACCAATCCAACATTACTCAATATTAATAAATAATAAGTCTAATATCATTATTAATATTTAAACATAATTAATCATTATCCAAATATAAATGTTAAAAAAAATTAGATTTAATTTTTTTTAATTAGATGAATTAAATGAGTCGGTCCGTGGATTAAACGGATTAGTTCGTTTAATTCGTGGGTTAAACGGATCGGGTAAATCGATCCGTGAATTAAACGAATTAATTTTTGGGAAAAGTACCAAAATGACCCATTTTTTTTAGGTCTTTACCGAAATACCCAACTTCTAAAAATATGCACCAACTTAACCATTAACTTTATTTTCGGACAATTTTACCCTCCAATTTTAAATAAACACAATTCCTTCGTTCTTCTCCCATTAACCCATTTGTTTCCCTCTCTCTAAACTCCTGTTATCTCTCTGTGCACCTCTTTCTCGTTTGTTTCAAATTTATTAAACACATTTCGATTTGGATCTGTCAAATACGTTGCACATTGCTTTCTTTTTCGTTCTAACCCATTTGTTTCCTTCCTCTCCCAGTCACATGTTTTTCTCACCATTTCTACCGTAGCCAGTGAAAACCCAAACATTGCACATTCCATACCCACCACCGAAGGACTGGAATGATCGGGATCTGATACGAACGAACAGAAAAGAGAGAGTGAACGCCAGTAGAGGAGAGGACTAGCCGAGGGATCAGAGTGAGAGGCAAGCGAGGACTCAGCAGTAGCACAACGTCCTGTAAATTTTGAATCTTAGAGCTGAGTTCGGTGAGTGTTTGAGGAATTATTTCTTGAATTTGAAATCTGTATTGTTGATTTTGATTATTATTTTACGATTTTTGTAACTTTTCCCGATCAAGAATATACGGTACTTGATGGTTCGTCGGGTGTTTTGTAGGTTCGTAAAATTTGAATAGTCAAACTGTTGAATAGATTATCTAGGGTTTAATTGATGAATTCAAATGTTTGTACAATCATGACTTGTGATTTGCATTTATGGATTGTTGACAATTTGTGGAGTTTGATATCCTTTTTAGTAAGTTGTAAATTGTTTGTTGTTCTGTAGAGTCGCAAATATGTGGATTATATAGCTTTAAGACTAAATTTTTTAATTAGAAATGAAGCTTAGAGTGATTATGGGAATCTCGTGTCCATACGCTAAAACCTAAAAACCTGAGAATAAGTCTATGAACAATCAAATCCTGATGGTAAAACTTATGAGGTACTGACCATCATCAGTGAACCTGCGAAATGAATGGTCAGGACATTCAATGTCGTATACAGTAAAACTTGGTACTATATTCTCGTAGAATTGTCTAGCACAATGAACCTGCAATAACACATTCTCACTAAGCTGCAAGTGTTTATATCTATAGTCAGTGGCGGAGCCACGTTGTAAGTGAGGGCCAAATTTAAAAAAAAAATTTATAGGTTAATAATTAAAATTTTTTCTTCTACACATTTTTTTTTCAGTCAATTAGTTAATTTGGCCCCCCTATTATATATTAATATAGATTTCTGGCTTCGCCCCTGTCTATAATTGCTGATATAATAACCCAATAGTGATTAGCAATGTAGCAGAGATAGACACCAGTCTTAACAGACCAGCACAGAAAAGAGTTCAAGTAAGATCAAGATAATGACAATGTCATAATATGCAATGACAACCTTCTTCTTCCAAGAAAATAACAATCTTATACCATGATACTATTTTACCCCTTTGGTCCACACAACAGACAATTATTTACCAACTAAAACCTTGAAAAAGTTTCCAATGTAGTTGGTATGATCCTGGCAATACCATAATTTGGTTATCTTTGGCAGGAAAAATATAACCAAAGTTTATTTTGATGCCCAGGTTCACAAAGAATTCTCAAAAATAGACCAAATGTAAGTTTAGGTTTTGATTCTGGTAATAGCAGTAGGAATCGCAGAATAAACATCAGTACAAAATCTACGACACCAACCAATCTTCCTCCTAGAAATAGTAAGGATATACAATTGTGCCAGGAGCACGAGTATGAATTTGCCAATCCAAAATTCTGGTGGTGACATTGGTCCTCATAAACATCAATACAAAATCTACGACACCAACCAATCTTCCTCCTAGAAACAAGAATAAGAAATCGTATATAAAACATTTTTATGATA
>JAVXUL010034817.1:0-11269 GCA_035590515.1 Trichilia minutiflora
CTTCAATGTCATCCGCATCATCATCAGGTTTGGAGATCTTACCATCCAAGAATCCCAATTTACGTTTAGCACGAAAAGAGTTTCTCAAACTCTTTTCCCATTCTTGATCATGGGAGAGATATTCATCCGAGGGTGATCGGAAGGATGGAGATAATAAGGTGAGGTAACATCAAGAGCAGCTTTCTTACTCTTCTTGCCATCCTCAGTTTTGTTGCCTGCCATGATAGTCGTCTATCACCAACACAAAAAAATAATAAATTAACCTACGATGTTATTCTCTGGCTCTGGTACCATGAAGAAAACGCAGAAAGCAATTGTTTTGTGTTTTCCCTGTTTATTACTTGCCTGTGCGGAAATATATATATATTACAAACATCTTTTGCTTCCTAAAATAATAGAAAGAAATCTATGCAAGAAAGGTAAAACAAAATAGACACCTACAAGCTAGCTATACATTGCTATATATATACATTGACAGATATATACATTGACAGAGAATCAACCAAGATTGCGGCCGAAAAATCTCAATACACTTCGATAACTTTGACATTGATGAGGCAGCAAATGATGTGGCGCGCAGAATTGTTGCTTCCGATACTGCGTTTGAGAAGAGGATGAAGTTTCTAACCTGTGACATAATGGAATTTAAAGAGAAGCTAGCCGAATATGATTGCATATTTTTAGCAGCTCTCGTCGGTATGCGTAAAGAAGTGAAAGCGAAGATTATTGGGCATGTCAGGAAGTCATTAAGGATGGAGGATTTTTGCTTCTGAGGAGTACAAAAGGAGCGAGAGCATTTATGTATCCTGTGGTGGAGGAGCTTGACTTGTTGGATTTTGAGGTTCTCTCCATCTTCCATCCAACAAACGATGTGATCAATTCTGTCATTCTCGTTCGCAAGCCTATGTTCTAAGTTGATTCATCTAGATCTAGCAACAGGAACGTACTTTGTCTTCTACAATAATGGATGGTAATTTAAAGCTTAAAAGTCTCTGTTATTTTATTTTATGTTATTTTCTATCAATAGTGTGCTTCAATGTAATTCAACTGCTTTATGTTTCCACGATTTCTGCTCTTTTATGTACTGTGAACGTATCTTGGGTTCTAGTGAATTAAGAAACTAAATATTAGTAAATCATTGCAAGAACGTAACTAGTTTATCTTCGGCATCTCTAATTTTCTTCTATATAATATTGATGGCTTACTTTCAACAAATGGCAATCGTTGCATGGAAAGAAACTATTAGGGACCCTGCAAGTTCCCAAGTTTATGGCTTGATACGCGTAGTAATTTGTTGAGCTGAACAATTCTACAGATTTCATGGAAATCAATGAAGCAGATTTATTTCTCTTATTGTTTTCATTTATAATTTAGCTTAGTGATTCTAATTCTTCTATCGGACGGGTGTACAACGTACCATTCAGTAAGAGCATGTACATTATCAATAAAAATAATCTTATATACAAATAACTATACATACAATCCTCTATATACATACATCCTAATTTGGCATGGAGGTGCATGGAAGTATGAAAAAGTAAGAAAAAAGTAAAATAATACGAGACGTTTAATAAATTTACTTTTACTTATATTTATTTTTTTATGTTTTTTTTCTTCTTTTATTTTATTTTAATTCAAGTTTAAGAAAAAGTTAATTTAAATTATACTTAAGCTTAACTCTAATTTATTAATATAAAAGACGCTTTAATTTTAGAGTTTAGAAATTAAAAGTTAATTATTATTTTAGAAAATTTTTGCTTGAATAATATAAAATTTTCCTAAACTTTAGGGTTTTCATAATTTTCTTGGTGGATTTCAAGGTTTTTGAGTTTTAATCTTTTACTATACTCGTATAAACACGTTACACATTGCGTCAGTTTGATATCAGAGTAGGAACGTGTAATCCTGAAACCATGATGGATGAAATGGAGAGTAACTGTTTTAATGTCGATGAACAAGAAATGAAGGCGCTGACAAGATTAGAGCAGAGGTTCGAGAGGTTCTTGTTGCAATAGAGAAAAATTTTGCTATCATTAAAGAAAACCTAAATCTAATCTGAGAAAGTCTAAACACTCTTCGAGTGGACGTAAATAGGAAAACCAAAATCATAGGTAATGGTGACCGGGAGATGGCCCGTGATCAATATGTCGAGATATGTGAACCTATCATTCATAAGTTGTCGACCTATGATATTGATTCAGAAGACCAAGATGGAGGATACGCTCAATATGTGAGTAGTTGAGGACCTTTAAGGAATGATAAAGGTCATGGATGCGAAGGACATGATAGAGGAATTGGAGATCATCGCAACACTAATTAGAAGATAGGGGAATATTGCTTTAAGGTAGATTTACCTACATTTGATAGTTATTTAGATATTGAGATATTTTTAGATTAGTTATCAAAAGTAAATAAGTTTGATTATATGAATATTCAAGAAGAGCATAGGGTCAAATTGATAACCTATAGATTAAAAGGCAAGATAACTGTATGGTGAGATAGATTACAAGATTCTAGACGTAGAGAGGGTAGAACACCAGTTCACACATAGTATCGTATGAGACAATTGATGAGGCCTAGATTTTCACCAGATGATTATGAACAATACTTATTCATGCAATGTTAAAAGTATAGTCAAGGGTTGAAATCTGTGCATGATTATACCTTAGAGTTTTTGAGGTTAGTGAAGAGGAATGAGTTGAATGAATTAGAGGAACAACAAGTTGCTAAGTACTTAGAGAGATTGAAACCAAGGATAAGGGATCGGATTGGAGTTCAAATAGTTAAAAATATAGTGGAGGCTAGGAGTTTAGCATTGAAGGCTGAAGTTATTATAAGAGAAAGAGGAAATAGGATTTTTAATTTTCAAAGAAGTTTTTCTAGCACTTATTCTAAGAGAATCCCAAGTAAGATTCTGCAAGAGAGGAGTAAAGTCATAGTAGAGAAAGAGGATGAAAAGATATTTTGTAAGAAAGTGATGAATGAGGTATAGAATACGAAAAAAATTATCGAGAAGAGAGTTATTAATGAGTCATCTGCACCTAAAACACAAAATCCTTATACTATGCCTGCACTATAGAAATACTTTAAGTGTAATCAACTGGGGCATAGATCCCGCGAGTATACATTGAGTCGAAATATAAATTTAGTGGAGAAAGATGAGAAAATATCCTAGAAGAGATATTGTGTGAGCCCGACAATGATGATGATGGTGGTAGATATGAAGAAGAAGAGAATGGACAAGTTTATGTAGTGAGATGATGATGCTAGCACCGAAGTAAGAGGAGATAAGCCAATGATATAAGTTGTTTTGCACAAAATATTGAGTTTAAGCCCAACTCTTTGATATCATCATTAATAGTGGAAGCCAAAAAAATATTATTGGGCGAGAGGCAGTTAGGAGATTAAATTTATAGGTAGAGAAGTAACCAAACCCATACACAATTGGGTAGATTAAATCTGGTGGAGACATTAAAGTCACGGAGAGGTGCAAAGAACTATTTTCATAAGGAGGTATCAAGATAAAGTGTATTCTGATGTTGTTAACATAGATGCTTTCTATATGTTACTTGGGAGACCTTGACAATTTGATACCGATGCTAAGCATTTAAGAAGGATAATGTGTATCAATTGTAACATGAGGTTATTCATTATATCTTTGGTACCATTGACTAAGAAAACAAAATTCAAGACTGTTGAAGTGGAGGACCAAACTTTCTTTACTCTCATGTCATCGAGAAACGAGTTTCAATATCAGTTAAAAGAAATTAAGGAGATTCATTTAATGGTTGTGAAAGGTCAATCTTAAGAAGGGGAGATAGAAGTTCATGAGTTAGTCAAATTTTTGTTAGTTGAGTTTGAAGAGATCACATTAGAGAACCTACCGAATAGATTTGGTAGAAACAAATTTTTTCTACCAAGTAGTCGAGTTAATAAATTTTTTAAGGAACATCTAACATCATATAGATTTGGTACCAGGAACAAGTTTACCAAATCTATCTCATTACCGTATAAGCCCCAAAGAGAACGAGATACTAAAGGAGAAGGCAGAAGAATTATTAAAGAAGGGATTTATTCGAGAGAGTATGAGTCTATGTGCCTTATCAGCATTATTAATGCTAAAGAAAGATGGAAGTTGACACGTGTGTGGATAGTCAAGCCATTAATAATGTCACCATTGGATACAAGTTTTCAATCTCAAGATTAAATCACATGTTAAACCAAATTTACATGAAGCGGCATTATTTTTCAAAATTGGCCTACGAAGTGGGTATCATCAAATTCGTATTAAATTAGGGGATGAATGAAAAATAGCTTTCAAGATGAGGGATGGTTTATATTAGTGGCTAGTCATAACATTTAGATTGAGCAATGCACTAAGTACTTTTATGAGGCTTATGAATCAAGTGCTCAAGCTACTTATTGGAAGAGTTATGATGGTGTACTTCGATGATATTTTTATCTATAGTAGAACCATTGATGAGCATTTGGATCACTTGTATGAGGCGTTGAGAGAAAATAAATTATTTTTATATCTTAAGAAATATAGTTTTATGATGCATAGACTATTATTTTTGAGATATGTGATTAGCTACGAGGGAATTCAAGTTGATGAAAAGAAAGTTCGAGCAATTCGTGAGTGGTTGACACCAAAAAATGTAAGTGAAGTGAGAAGTTTTCATGGATTAGCTATATTTTATAGGCGGTTTATTTGATATTTAAGTAGCATTATGGTGCTAATTACAGAGTGTTTGAAGAAAGGAAAATTAAATTAGGGAAGAAAATCCAAGGTTAACTTTACTTTGATTAAAAAAAACTTTGCACAACATCATTACTAGCCGTGTCAAGTTTTGAAAAGCTATTTGCGGTGGACTATGATACATGTGGGATAGGTGTTGGCACAGTATTATTAATAATAGTCCGTCGCTTATTTTAGTGAGAAGCTTAGTTATGCCCAACAATGATGGTCAATATATGACAAGAAGTTCTATACAATTATATGAACATTGAGGTATTGAGAACTCTACCTTATAGGTAAAGAATTCGTTCTATACTTCGACTATCAAGGTTTGAAATTTTTTAATAGCCAAAAGAGAATTAGCAAAGATATACATGCTCGATGGTTAACATTTTTACAGAAATTTTCTTTTAAGCTAATCCATAAAATCGAGGTACAAAATAAAGTAGTGGATGCATTGAGTTGAAGGGCAACCTTGATGACAATTTTGAGAGGAGAAATCATTAGGTTTGAAGAAATGAAAAGGTTATATAAGGATAATCTAGATTTTGGTGAAGTATGGGTAAAGGTAAAGAATCATCAAGCTTCTGAGGATTTTCACATTCATGAGGGATACCTAATATAAGAGAATCAACTTTACATCTCACAAACTTCATTATGGGAGAAGCTAATTTGAGATTTGCATAAAGGTAGATTGGTTGCACACTTAAGCTAGGATAAGACATTTGAGATTTTGAAGAAAAGATACTATTAGTTTAGGATGACACGGGATGTAAAGTATTCATCAAGCGGTGTTATGCTTATCAAGTCTCGAAGGGGCAAATGTAGAATATAGGATTGTACATGATAATATTTGTGCTAGAGGGTATTTGGAAGGACCTTTCTATGGATTTTGTGCTTGGTCTTCCTCGCACACAACGGGGTATGAATTCAGTGTTTGTGGTAACAGATAGATTCTCAAAGACAACACATTTCTTCCCATGTTAAAAGACAACAGATGCTAGTATTATTACTAGACTATTCTTTCGAGAGGTTATTCGATTACATGAGATACCTAAGACTATAGTGTTTGACCATGACACAAAATTCTTGAGCCACTTTTGGATAATATTATGAAAGTTGTTTGATGCATTATTCAAATTTAGTATTACAGCACATCCACAAATCGATGGACAAACGGAATCTATGAATATAACATTAGGGAATATGATTCAAAGTATTTATGAAAATCGATCAAGATAATTGGATTTTACACTAACCCAAGCTGAATTTCGTTATAGCAATACAGTTCATAGTGCTATCAAGAAATCATCATTTTTGATAGTTTATCAAATAGTCCCAAAACTTGCTATTAACTTAGCTCAACTACTGAGAGAGCATCCGAAGAGCACCATAAAATAACACATAGCTGAAGATATCCAAGGGATTCAACTGAAAGTTAAAGAGAGGTTATAAGTGATAAATGTAAGATATAAGAAACTGCCAATAAACATAAAGAGACAAGGGTATTTGAGAAAGGAGACATGGTAGTGATTTTCTTGCCAAAGGACAGGTTTCCAGTGGACACTTACAACAAACTTCAACTGAAGAAGTATGGATTATACCAAGTGTTGAAAAGTATTAATGATAACACATATGTGATAGATCTTTTAGACAGCTTAGATATTTCTCGCACCTTTAATATGATCCATTTATTTCCGTACTATGACACTCAAGAGAAAACTTATCCGAAAAGTGAAGATAACTCGAGGACGAGTTCCTTCCAAGTGGAAGAAACTGACATAGATATACATCGAAGAATGGAAAAGTAAGGAAAAAAATAAAATGACATAAACCGTTTAGTAAACTTACATTTACTTATGTTTGCTTTTCTCTCCAAATGTATATTTTTATCATTATTTTTTAATTCAAATTTAAGAACAAGTTTATTTTAACTATACTTAAGTTTAACTATAATTTGTTAGTATAAAAGAATTTTAATATTAGGATTTTAGAAATTTTTTGCTTAAATAATAGAATTTTTTCCTAAATTTTAAGGTTTTATAATTTTTTTGGTAGATTCTAAAGTTTTTAAATTTTAATCTTATATTGGACTCGTATAAATATCCTATATACTGTGTCATAATTGCTTTATTATATCATATAAACAAAAGTATGATGTGATGTATAATTAACATGGTAATGCCAAATTAATTGTCATATTGACGAGGGATTGTGAGAATATCCTAATCTTAGCATTTTGTAGCATTATTTGCTTGATTTTTAAGAGATTTGGCGTTGATTTTATTTAGTTTTCAGGTTATGGTAATATCAATGCTCAAAAAAAGTTTTTAAGTGATTTTTAGCGCATTCAAGATTAAATTGCAAAAGTGAATTAAGCTTGAGCATTTTTTATATGTTTGAGTAAATTATATTATTGTCTTTTTTTATCCCTCAAAGCTAATAATTAAATTTAAATAATCTATAATCTTATGAAACCAATAGATTATTAGAAACGAAAGGTCCCAAACCAATGTCTCATTTATAGAAGTCATGAAATGGATTCGTTTAATTATAAAACCACATAAGATTGTTAATCACTGCTAAGATTGGGCAAAAGTTACATATAAAAAAATTTGCTACATGACAAAGAGGCAGACCCTCCCGAAGAAAATGAACACCATTAATATATGGACCATTTCCTAGCTCCATATAATTCTGGTATTTGCTCTGCTTTTGTCTCGAAGTTCAATGGTTACAGATATATATAAAGAGTGATTGACTTTTTGGGATCATTTTTTTTTTAAAAATTCACACATTAGAACGATTCAATGATGTTTACTCCCTAATTTATCATCTATTTTCCATTTCTTCACACCATCAAGTACTTAAATTTTTGAGTTGATACTTGCATGGGTATGTTTGCTTGGTTGTGAATTTGAGATTCAAAATTAGGTGCGAACTTAGAGAACATAAATTTTTATGAGTTGATACTTGCGTGGGTATGTTTGCTTGACTGTGAATTTGAGATTCAAAATTAGGCGAGAACTTATAGAGCATAATCTCTGTAAATTTTATGTGGATTTTTTATTACATTGTGAAATTTTGACTACATTTCCCATTTTTCTGATTACAAAGACTGCAAAATCAAAGAATTCGACTCCATATCTACATAAATGCAATATCTGAAACTACTACAAATAAAAGAAATTGATGTAATTTAATTTTTCTAGGAAGTTCTGCATTCTTGGGGGAATCCTTGGCGAATCTCTTTGCGTCTGTGCAATAATCGTAAATCATGTAATTCGTTTGCACCCATTTCAGCCTATTTCGACTTGTTGATGAAAGTTGCTAAACACAAGTCTAACATCCTAGGATCTCTAATGGTTCCCTAGACATTGTATTTAAATTTTTCATTGGTTTAAACAATTTAAACACTTAAAACATCACACATACCATTAGGGCTTTGCTTGGAACGAGCAAAGAGCTTTCCCCATTGCCTGCACACACCAATTGTTCTACAATTGTTTCAATGAAAACATTAAAAACCTAGAAACATGTTCATGGCTTCCCTAAGCCAACTTATAGTTTTCTACCCTTAAAAAACTATCACACACACAAATATGGAAGAGTAGAACTTTAAGAAACCAACTTTCCAATTCCATATTCCATTTCTCTCTTTTCTAATTTTTGGAATTCAAAATTGATTCAAATCCACCACCCAAATTGGAAGCCAAAGTGAAAGCATTTACAAGGCTTTTGATTGGTTTAATTTTTGCTTTATAAAAAGATAACAAAAACAAAAAGAAGAGAAAACTTAGAGTGTATGTGTTTATACATATATTATTCATCAAATATTCATATATATGTATTTATATATTTATATATTTATATATGACACTATTGGTTATAGGGCACATCCAAACAAAATCAACCAGGACAGCAAAATATTAACAACTGAGTAATCATACTAAAAGCATGGTTTCATGACAAATCAACAAAGTAAAAGAGTATTACGTCATCTACCAAGGACATTGAAAACCTACAAACATAAATTAACCAAAACACATGCAAACTGCTTGGAAAACAACTGATATTATGCGAATAAAATATTAAAGTCATAAAGTTCTTCAAATTTTAAAGCATCCATTCACTGGACAAATGATTGCAGACTCAAAAATTCAAGAACAAAAGTCGAATAGGAATCACAGGACATATGGAAACGGAAAATCGATAAAGAGAAGAAACACAATATGATATAGAAAATACGGACATTTTCAAAGAAACACTGAAGAGCTTTCCAGTGGGCATCCCAGTGGGCGGTAAGGCCGGAGGATTAATACCCAGTTGCCAGAATCAATATACCTACAAACCCCTTAATCAGTTTCACCATTTCTTCTAAAGATATTTCTGGGTAGTTTCCACCCATTTTCCACTTTGGCCGTCAAACATAATTTTCATTTTACTCTTCGTCTCGAAGCAAAATTTCTTAGTCAGTTTCAATTGAGGTCGGATAATAATTAGAGGAGAACTCAAAAAAAGATTGTTTTGAATTAGTTATCGATGAAAATGCAGATAAAAAGTTTTTGGGAGAAATGGTAAGGAAGACTTTTCAATTACTATGAAAAGGTTTATCCGCTGCCGTTTTGGTTAGGCTTGTGTTTTCCCGCCTTTTTAAATTTTGCTACGTATCACGTACCGTTTTGATTAGACTTTTCAGCTTGCGTTTTAAAAAATTAAAATTCCCTCACCTTTTTTTATTTATATTTTTATATTTTTTAATTTTTATATATTTTTTTCTTCCATTAAATTTTAACATTTAGGATAGAAGTCTAACTCCCTTTATTCCAACAAGATTGAAAAATCTCAAAACAAATTATTAACGACTTTTTCTTCTTATTTTTTCTCGATATTTTTCTTCTTTCATGAAATCCTTCCTATTTTACGTTAATTCTTTTAATATCTTCTTATTAGAGAAGGAGATGTATTCTCTCTATATCGCAATCTTCACTTCTTTCTTTCATTTTATTTTTTGGTTTTTCTTTAAAAAAAAAAAAGAATTGGACATAAAAAATTAATCCAATCCAAATAAGAAACTTATTATAATAGGTTTGAGGTATGTAAACGAACTAAATTAAGGAACCAAAATCCTAAAAGTATTTTTATTTTTATTAAAAAAATTATTTTACTTTTTAAATAGTTATTATTTAATATTTTTAAATATAATTTTAATTATAATTTATTTCCATAAAAGTTAGTTAATAACATAAAATTAATCAACCCAGTTAAGCAATCTATAATTATATATATACAATTGTAAATTTTGGGTAAAGTCAAAATTAATAAACCAACCCGAACTGAATCAATTATAATCAATTTGATTTTAATTTTAAAATTTTAAATCGAATTGATTGATTTGATTTTTAGAAACTCCATTTTGAGATATAAGTAAAATTTATTAAATTAAAAAAAATTATATAAAATATATGATAGTAATATAATTTTATTATATAAATTATATTAATTATAATAGTAATTAGTATCATAACTATTATTAATGGTAGTCATTCTTATCAAAATTGCGATTTTAAACAGTAAAATCGGTTAAAATCGCGATTTTAACAAAAAAAACGATTTCGATTTTAGTTAAAATCGACAACAGTAAAACAGTAAAAAATTTGATCAATTTTAATCGATTTTGATCGATTTTATTAATTTATAAAAATATTTTAAATATTTTATTATTTCTATATTATTAAAAATTTCGTTTTTACGTTCCGATTTTTTAAATAGAAAACAATTTTAATTAAAATCGCGATTTTGATAACCTTGATGGTGGTAGTAGTAGTCCTCTTCTTTCTTTACCTTTGGCCTCTTTCTTCTCCTCTTTTTGACACTACTGCTATTTTTATTATTGTCAATGTTATTACTACTGCTATCGTGAAGATTTTCACCAAAAACCTAAGGATCTATTATGACATTATATGCATATTTTTATGGATTTATCAAACTATTTTGATAACTAAACATTTAGGGTAGGAATTTGTTATTCAAATGAGTGATCCTCAAGCTTGAAGTCTCTCCCAAGCTTCCAAAGGTATCCACACCCTAACCTTTGATGATGGAGATGATGATGGTGGTTGGAGACTTGAGTTTAGTGACAAAAGAAAACAATTTTCTTTTGTGATCAATGGCCAATCCAAGCTTTTCTTTTTCTTCTCCTTTTTCTTCCTTTTCTTTGTAAAAGAAAGAACACAAAGCTAAGCCAATCAAGAGCCTTGAACGTATGTTTTGAAAGAGAGAAAACCAAAACAATTTTTAAAATTCCCTTTTGTTTTAAGTTTGCCCATATATGTGCAAAAAGGAAACAAAATATATATTAAAAAAGGATTCAAATTCAATCCCCTTTCTCCTTGTCTCCCACTTATACACTTAATCAATTGGATTTGAAATCAATTTTTGTAATGGCATATAGTTGGCAAGCACAAGAGATAGCATCCAATCAAAAACAAGCACATATAAGTATATATGTATAATGGTGATTGGTGGAAA
>JAVXUL010034838.1:0-11269 GCA_035590515.1 Trichilia minutiflora
TTATATAGTGCCTCTCCTCTGAATAGTGATGTGAGTTGGTATCGGAGAATGGGAAAGATGTAATATCTGACATGGGGCAGTGTATAACCGATTTTCTTTAATAATGCTGTCACATCTGTAGACTTTGTAGGCCTAACACCGTCCATCGCTTGAAAAATTATCATAGGATGGAACGAGTTGCTTTTTACAGGCCAGTTGTCATCGATCATTCTTATTTTTGAGCGAGAGGGGGACGTGTTCGCTGATACCCTGACCAGGGGCTTCCTGTAAACTATCTGTGAAAGGAATCCTAACACGAGATGAGTCTCCTAAGAAGCTATCTGAATTATTGGGACGACAATTTGCATCAACTTCTATCGTCGGATGCCTAAAGCGTACTGTTGTTGATTGTGAAATTCCTGAGAACGAGCCCTTTCTCTTGGTACCTAAAGCGGTGATAATCTTGAGGCGCCTGTGATTCTCCTGAGACGCAAAATACCTGGGACAAAGTTTGCTTGAGATCATGAGATCCCTGAACTGGGGGATACTAGGGGCAGAATTTATCTGAGACAGTGAATTTCTCGGAAAGACAAACACCTGGGACGAACTATACCTGAGACGAAAATTGTGTGAAATTATCCCTAACCTTTTACCACATATCTTGTCGATTAAATGTCTATATGTTACCTCCGCATTCTCCCCAAACATCTTTTAGCAAGTATTTTATGGTGGCATAAAATACCTTTCAATTTTTTGTATAGCCATTTTTCAATTCTTCTTGAAAATTGTGCATTTGATAATGTTTTTTTTTTAAATAAAAAAATTAAAAATAAATTTAGATATTATTTCAAAAAAATCTAAACGAGTAAAGATTAAAACAAAAATATATATTCTATTTTCAAAGGAAAAGCTGGTTTATTAAAATACCTGAAAACATCATTATTTTAATTTTTTTTTACAAATTTATTTTTAATATATAATAAACTAAAAAGAAGTTATTTAAAGTATTCTATTTTTGAAAATTTAAAAACATAATCAAATGGTCCCGATTTTGTGATTTTCAAATTTAGTTAATTAATTTATTAATTTCAAAGAATTTCGACGTAGGCTATGTTTCCGTGTTCCGATCAATAATCTTCAACTCTTCAGTCACTGCCAGGATAAAGTGATAAACCATAAGAAATAAATGTGGCGCCAAACATTTCCCTGAATGCTTTGTTTCAATGGCCTTAGACGTTACTTCATCTTCATGCCTCGGATGCATCCTTCCGGCGCCCACCGCCACGTCAGCCGATCGCTCGCGCATGTGCCGGTGCTCTCACTTCCTCTTCTTCTCCTACCGCAAACCCGCTAATACCATTTCTGGCTGCTCAACTGGTCCTGCTGATTCCACATCGTCACCGACGTCGACTCGTTCCTAGAGTCGCCGATGGTACAACCCTCTCCGACGTAAAACGTTTGATGAAACTTCTCCGGAGATCCTCCGCCACTGGATTGACGCTGATCCTAATCCAATTGCATCGCAAGGCAATAATTTTATATATTAAAAGTAAAAACTCGTATGTAGTTTAATTGTTTTGAAAATAATGTCTATTTGTTCTTGATTTATGATGTAGAGAGGTTCACAGTTGTATCATATAACATATTGGGGGATAAAAATGCATTCAAACATAAAGATTTGTACCGAAATGTTCCTTTGCAATACTTGAAATGGAACCATCGCAAGAGGTTAATATGCAAAGAATTGATTGGATGGAACCCAGATATTATCTGTATGCAAGTAAGCTTTTTCCTTTCATGAACTTTTTTTTTTTAATTTCTTTAATTGGGATTTCAGATAATTGAATTTTCAGTATAATTTGAGACTTATGATTGTTCCTGCAATTGTGGTAGGAGGTGGACAAGTACTTTGATCTTTTAAATGTAATGGAGAAATCAGGATATGTTAGTTCTTGCAAGGTCAGTTTTACCTTTTCAGTCTATAATACCTGGGTTTCTTTTAGAAAAGTTCTAAATGAAATGTTTACAATGGCAGCGACGTACTGGAGATAATGCTGATGGTTGTGCTATGTTTTGGAAAGCTGATAAGTGAGAATGTTGTGATTCATTTATTTTTGTTATTTGTATTAGGTCTCTATTAATTCATTTTGTTTTATCTTGGTTTTGTTAGGTTTCGATTACGAGAGCAAGAAAGCATCGAATTTAAGGAGTTTGGTCTTCGTGATAATGTTGCCCAGCTTTCTGCTTTTGAGGTAGCAATTTACTGTATGCACTTAGGGGTTGTTCTTCATTTCTATAAACTGTGAATAATAGTACACTTAATATTATATTTGTGGCTGTACCTTTGTTCCATCACTGGGAAGTATTGTTTAGAAGCATATAATTTATACTTCATGGGTGAAATTTTACCTTTGTCACTCATACTAGATGATTGCTTGCCATGTACAATGGAACTTGAGCAATCATCAGTTAAGACTCAAGACTTGAATTGCTAGAATGCCAAAATGGCCTAGAAAATGGATTATGTGCAGAAATAAATAACCTAATTAAAACATAAGCGTATAAAGAATACACAAAATTTCTGATTCGGAAATAGGTAAATGTGAAATATTATAGAGTTCCATTGACAACTTTGTTGATCACCTAGATACTGCTTGAATAGTCAGCCCAAGTAATCTCTATCTGATTGCAGCCGAACTGTTGTAATCGTAATCAAATATCATAAATTCGTACAAGCTCTTTATCCTCTATGTCTAACTTCAACCTTTACAGGCAGACATGCAGCACAAAAACAAGAAGAGTTGTGATTGGTAACATCCATGTCCTTTACAACCCAAACAGAGGGGAAGTAAAATTAGGTCAAGTAAGCCTTTTACTATTGAATGCATTTTTTATGAGAGGTGTGCCTGTAGGTATATTATTTTGGATTCAATCTCTAGTAAAGTTACTCAAAATTATAGGGTCTCTGCAATAAGCATTGTTTGAACTGCATCTACTGTACAGCTCATATAATCCCCCCATTTATATCCTGCAATAATCACATCATGATTTCATAAATTGAAGGATTTCTTTTTTCTATGAAGTTGTAACTTGTTTAGGAAGACATTTCAGATTGAACAACAAATTAGAAAGTACTTCTGCAAGTATGGAGTGTTATTACTTTACATTATGGGCTTTTCATAGTTACAGATGCATGCTTCTACTCTGCTATCTTTTCTAATTTTTCCCACCATCTTTACAAATATGATTTTAACCAAACTTCCGAAGATTTACAACTTGCTACGTTGTCTGCTCCTGTTTAATAACGAGCTATTTGGCTTGTTAGATTTGTTTTCTTTCATCAAGAGCACAGATCATTTCAGAGAAATGGGGAAATGCCCCTGTTGTTCTTGCTGGTGATTTTAATGTCACTCCTCAGGTATGAT
The DNA here is from genome assembly GCA_035590515.1 of Trichilia minutiflora. Taxonomy (NCBI): domain Eukaryota; kingdom Viridiplantae; phylum Streptophyta; class Magnoliopsida; order Sapindales; family Meliaceae; genus Trichilia; species Trichilia minutiflora. Next base: position 3,405 of record JAVXUL010034838.1, read on the forward strand.
AATTTATTTTTTCCATTGATTGTACGTCATTGTTCTGGAATGTTATGCTTGTAAAAGTGATAAATTCGTGCATTTTCTTGTTCATTGACAGAGCGCAATTTACAAGTTCTTATCATCATCTGAGGTAAAATTCATCAAGTTGTTTACTGTGTGAACTTTAAATTGGTTATATGATAGCATTTTAACTGCAGCAACAGTACTGATGAGTTGCATCATATATTTAGCACTTACAACATCTTGTCATTTAGGATTGAATATTGTTTCTGTTTGCAGCTAGATATCAAGTTATTTGACAGAAGAGACTTATCTGGTCAGAGAAGTTGTCATCCTGCTCAAGTTTTCGGTGTCAAAAAGGAAATGAGTAATCCATTAGCTATGATGGACAGGTATCTTTTCTCTTATTGTCAAACATATATATCTTTTCTTTACCCATCAGTTTATGCATCAATAGCTCTCATAGAGTAGTTTGGCTGTAGACTTCAAATATTTAATCGGGGTTTGTACTCAGATTTACTGCTTTGTACGGGAGGATATGTCATATGTCTTCCCTCTTGTTAAATTTAAGTGTAGTTTTGAAAAACTGAAACTGGTGATACAGATTATCTTTTAGGATTATGTGAAGAATAAAAAGTATTGAAATTCGTCTGTCTGCTGAAAATACATTTGTATGATTGTCATGGATTCAAGTTCAACAGGATAGAGAAATGTCTAGGCTTGCAAAACTAGAATTTTATATCTTAAAGATGCAACTGTGCCAGAACGTAGAATTTGATGTGCCCTAACACTTGAACTTGTTATCAGTAGTATCAGGTTCTCCAGAATATCTTTGAACATCTTGTATTCATTTTTTTGTTCCTTTTTCCTTTTTTATTTTGTGGTTAATTAGTGTTGTTGTATAGTTTTATTGATAGATATGCTCATGTTTGATGTCTTATTGTCATTCACAATTGTTTCCTTGCAAGTTCATCATTGTATTATGCCGATGTCTTTGTCATGAATAGTTTGACAATTTTGTTTGTTTCTTGTTGCAATGATAAAGTGAACATCCTCTGATGCTCTTCATTTCAGGATTTTGTGGAAATCCTGGACGGATGAAGAGATTAAAATGGCTACTGGGAATACTGAGTGTCATTTAGCTGTGCATCCACTGAAGCTTAACAGCTCATATGCCTCAGTGAAGGTCAAATTGATTCTCCTTTTCTCTTATGTGATTGTGCAATCATATTTTCCATTTTGAAAACTTCAAAATTCTATTTTTTTAAGGGTTCTACTGAAACAAGGGACTTATATGGTGAACCTGTAGCTACTTCTTACCACTCCAAGTTTTTTGGAACTGTTGACTACTTATGGTAATGACTCTTGCAACAAGTTGTAATAGCAATCTTAGTGATTGTCATATAACAATGATAACGAAGCATCAGAAGCACTGATACAGGTACTCGAATGGTCTTATACCCACCAGAGTTTTGGATGCTCTTTCAGTTGATATTCTAAGAAGGATAGGCGGCCTTCCATGCAAGGTAAGAACAGTGGGTTGTGTTGGATTCTTTTATGTTACGACACATATCCAGGAAACTTCATTTGAGTGTTATTTGCATTGAATGACACCATGAAATTCTATGGTATCTGAAGCTTTTACTTCTGATAGAGGAATAGATTTGAGCAAAATATCAAAATCAAGCATGAAAGTTTTCCGGTTGTTGCTGAACAGTTGGCCTACTGTGAAAATGGAAACCCAGAAAACTGAAAGCATTTTGTCATTTCTTCAGTGTTAGCACTGAATTCGATTTTACATCAATCATAAAAAATGGTTTGTTTATTATGAAAAAATATTTATGATTAAAACTTCAATGTCTCACACCCTTTTTTTCGTTGTTTATACAGAACCTGGGCAGTGATCACTTGGCTTTGGTATCTGAGTTTGCTTTCGCAGAAGGCTTGAATGAAGGTACTAACTATAACTCTGTGTCAACAATCTCTAATGGACCTGTGAAGAATTACACTGGCTCCCAGGGTGATGCAGTGAAGAAATAATTTATTATCCTGTACTGAAAACATTAACAAAACAAATCCGAAGCTTTATGCTTGAAATAAGTGTAACCTGAATAATCTTTTGTAGACAAAGAAGTTGAAACCATGTTTGCAATTACTATGCTTTCGGCCGGTTTATTTTAGAAACGTAATAGCTCAAGCTTCTGGTTTATTTTATGATTTTAATTTTTTTTTTCTACTACTTCAAAAGGTGAACATTTTATCTTATTTCTATCAGTCTTTATTTTTAGAATTTGGCCCTTTTACATTATAAAATGAACATTTTTCTCCTTATTTTTTATTTGTTTTAATTTGACCACTATTTTTAAACATAAATATTGTATTCCTTCATTTATCAATTTTCTGTCCGACTTTATATTGAATGTTTTATTCTTTAACGTATCATTTAAAAAAAAATAAAAATTGACCTTTTCAATTTTACTATGTTGTTATTATGGTCCTCTAAACTTTCCATTCTGTCTCTGCCCTTATTCAACAATATCGGTGGATTAAAAATAACGATGTTTGAATGTCAGACACATCTTAATTAGATTGAATTTATTTCAATACAATAACTTAATTTAATTTCCATTTTATTATAATTTTCAAAAATTTTAAGCCTAATCTATAAAATAAAAAATAATAAAAATTTTTGACATACAATAAAGAAATTATAAGAAAATTTTTTAAAAAATGGAAGAAATTAAGACATATTTAAAAACAGTGGTGATGCTACCGGACTGTCATTGTCCGCTAATGAATAGAAATGTTCGAAAATTTAAGCTTAAATTTATAGCATAATATATTTTTAATAAAATTTACAAAGAGAGTTTTTTTTTTTTTTTAAAATTTTTTAAATTGGTCACATTTTATTTACGAAATAGGTTAGATTGATATTAATTTAGATATGGTAAAAAAATTCTATTAGGTGTAATATATTTTTTTAATTTTATAATTTTTTTTATATTTATAATACCGTCATTTATTTTAATTAAAAAATTAAAAATATCTCAAAAATCAAGAAAGAAATAGATGTATAAATAAAAATAATTTTCCAAAAGAGGGAGATTAAGCAGATACAAAAATTTAAATAAAAATATAAAATTAATTATTATTGAAAAAATATTAAATTTGATCTTTTTATTATTAATTCAATTTAACTAATAAAAATAAGCTACAACTCCACCAAACACGAAATGGGCAAATCGTCATCTCGAACTCATAATTCTTTAAGACATGATTGCCGACCAATCCAATTAAAAATGGTCGGCGACAGTATAGAAATTTTCCGTGTGAAAAAACACATGAAATGCATGGATCCATCGTATAAGCAATCGCCATAAAATATATAAAAACGATTAAATTAAAATATAAAGTCTTCGCCGTAGGACTTAAGCATACTGTCTCTGAACCGACTCATATAATGCGACTTTCTTCTGATTCGCTCTATAATCAACATGGGTGGGAACCAAAGGCATCACAGTCGTCCAACTCACCACTCCTCTTCATCCACGTGGTGACAAATGTCACCTACGTGTACCTTTATCCACAAAGCATATCTATGAAAACGACACATATCATGCTGTCCAAGGAAAACTGCCCACGTGTACTTTCTGTTCACGCTTGCAAAACAACGGAAATCAGCAAGCTTTCTCCGTACGGAAAGAAACGGCGTTGCCTTTCGTGGTCTCACCTGAAAATCACACCTGTTTTTTGGCATTTATATCCAATTCGTAATATCTCTTTTCGCTGCTTTTTCAATTCATTCATTTTTGTTTCGAAAACAAATTCGGAAATCAGATTGAAAAATAAAAAAAAATCATGAACAGATTAGTTGATAACGTCCTCGCTGTTGCTAAAGAGTGAGTTCTATCACTTCTATTCATATGCATGCACATTCATCCGTACATGCATCAATTTATTGTGTTGATTTAAATACAGAAATCGAGTTTGGCGTTTTCAGAATTTTATTTTCTGATTTTTGCTTCTTTGTTTTGATATTTGGATCTTATTAATTGCTTATGCATTTGGAAGTTTAATAAGATATCTGGATTGATTCCTTCAATTTTAAGCTCATATGATTTCTAATATTTTGTTTTTAATCGAATATTCTAACCGGATTTTGTATTGAAATGAATCATTTCTTTTACAATTATTGTTTTTGCTGTCGGTTTTTAGTGCAGATCAGTGAAGACTTTTACTTACGAGTCATTGAACAACATTGTGAGGTTCATCAATGGAATCTCGGCGATTTTGTTGGCCATTCTTCCGGGAAAGGCTACTGTTCTCGAAAGTATTCATGGTTGGGAGCTCAGGCCGACTTTTCGTGGCCCTCGATTCCCCCGATGGATGGAAAAGTAAGTTGATATGTTATGATCTATACATTTCTTGTGAAGATGCTTTGTATATGCTCTTTGTTTCACATTTAGAACGGATAAAACTTGTAAATTGAAATTTTCAGTTGGCAGAATGATATGAATCTGATTCTTTCTTTATAATATCTCCTTTAATGCTAGCAATGTTTAGTTGAATGGATGGGGTAGTTATTATTTCAGAATTGGATGTCTACAGGATGCCTGGAGAAGTTATATACTTGTTGGATTAAATAATATTGAATCGGTATATTTTAGTAAAAGAATCAATTAAGTGAAGTGCAGGCCTCTGGTTGTTTAGACTTTTTGAGGTTTACTTCAATGAAAGTGGGTAAGACCCCCTTCAGTTACAAGCAGTAGACATACCTTTAGCTCCACAGCATTTCTTTTGTATTGTTGTGGTTGAACTTTTATTTGCAGAAGATACTCTTGCTTCCTGTTTTATTGGGTACTCCTTCAAGACATTTGAGAACTAGGGCTCGGAGATGTTTATGGCTAGTTGCCTAGTTTCCTGGACCTTGGAAAACTCCTCTGATATCATCCTGGACATGACAAGATATTAATTCGTCTCTTACAGCTGTAAAAATGAAATTTGTCATATTACAGTTTGTATTTATATAAATTGCCTGTTTAACCTCCCATCTTCTTATTTCAGTTTATCTTTTGGAGAAGCTCACGCATACATGAATGGTTTCTGTGATGTTCACTTTTATGTAGCATCACTGTGTGGTCTTTTCCCTCAAATTATGTCTGAATAACAAAATTTTTACATGTGAAAACCTCTAGCATTTTAGTGCTTTATCTAACCTTCAAATAATGTTCTTGAAGTGTCTAGTATTCCTGTATCTCTGGATCATCTTGACACAACGGCTAATTTGAATATGAGGGAGGCTTGCTCTCTCTTATGTGATCCTTTTTTCTTTACTATTTTAGGCTTGTATTTTCATATAACCATGCATCTTTCCCTCCTCAATGGTGTGAGTCTGCCGCCATCACATGTCAATGGCTGATTTAAATCCATTTATTCTAGGCAATTCAATTTCTGTGTAAATGCAGCTTCTTTAATATTTATGTGGAGAGCCTTTTTATGTTGTTTTTATACTTATTTTCCCTTTTTTCCCTTTTGAACATATGCCATTTTGTGGATATCTTTCTTTCACTTTTTGTATGCTTGCATTCTTTTGTTGTTTTTAGAATTATAATTTGTACTATTAAAGCCGTATCGTTCTCTTCAATTTCCTTTTTGTTTGGCATTTATTACCATTTCTTCTGATTCTAACTTTTTGGTTTTTGACATTTCCACTATTTGATTATGATAGTGGTGTGTCCTCATTCAACCGGTTTGTTCACGAGCTTTCTGTGGATTCTGATCCATCAACTGTAGATTACTCTTCTGGAGAAGAAGATAATGATGAAATATCTCCTGCCTCACCGTCGTCACAGAGTTCACGGTTTTCCACGACAAGTAGTTTCACCAAGTATGAAAAGCATTGGACTGGTTGGATCACATTCATACTTTCATGGATTTTATTTCCTGCAAAGTTTCTGATAGGAATACCATTTCGTCTTGGCCGTTCATCCTATATTAGAGGATCGAGAACTCCATCTACAGGCCACCGGCCTTTGCATTTTAATTCTATCAAGAGAGTGCACACTTCAAAGGACCATGTTGTTCACCGCACTACTGATAGGAGACGTGGAGTCATTGAGGTTGCTATAAGTACCTATATATATAACACTCTGGAATGTAGTGTTTGCTGATCATTATTTTTCTAATTTCTTTAGGATGCAACATTATTATTCTCATCTTGCTTGTTTATGTTGTTATGTCAACCAGGACCTTCATCTAGCGATTGAAATCTTCATAGAAACTATATTTGATCTTTTTCAAAAGGCCGCGCATTTTCTTCTTTCGCCATCAGAAGCTTTTAGTATAGCATGGAGATGGTTTTCATCTGACGGTCAAGATATTCATGGTGATGTTTGTGATAATTCTGTGCACACAGATACTCTTGGAGAAAATGATCCAAGTATTACAGAAAGGAAAAATACTTTTCATCAGGTTATGAATACAGATGTTCGTACATGTCAAGATGTTATAACCGAGCTTGGGTAAGGGAAATTCTTCTTTTGGCTGTTAATTTATGTTTATTTGTGGGAACTTTTAGTATGTTAGGGAAGCTTTAACTCATTTACCTGTTTTAGTTATCCATATGAGGCTATTCATGTTGTCACTTCGGATGGATATGTTCTTCTCTTGGAAAGAATTCCCAGGTAAGGTTGGTTTCTTTTCTGGTCAAATTATATACTTTTTGGGACTTGTGTATGATGTGCCTATGGCATAATTTTTCAGACGCAATGCACAAAAGGTTGTTTATCTACAGCATGGAATTTTGGATTCATCGATGGGGTAAGCTATTTCCTTTTTTTCTTTTTTCTCTTCTCTTCTCTCTCTCTCTCTCTCTCTCTCTCTCTCTCTCTCAAATCACAACATGTTAATAAAATGGTAAAGTCACCTGAAATTGTGTGTGGAAGAGGCTATGCATGCATCTAGAAAGTAGTCTGGACAAAGCATGCATGACAACTTGGTTTGTTTGTAGTTAATTTGATGCGTGCCTTCATCTATTAAGTAAGCTATTTTCCTTTTCTCTTCTCTCTTCCTCTCTCTTAAATTATGATGTGTAAATAAAATGGTCTAGTCACTTGAAATTGTGGGTAGAAGAGGTTAAACGTGCATCTAGAAAGTAGGCATGCTACCTTGTTTTTGGTACTTTCTTATGTTGTTATTATCCAACTGCCCCTGAATTTCAACTATAATAACCATATTGTTGTCAATTTCTTTCTAACCAGATGCACGTTTTGTTTGTAATTTAACTTGAAGCTTATTTATCATGGGTCACCTATGATTGCTTTCTTATGAGTTGATTCTGTTGGCCAGATGGGTGTCTAATGGAGTTGTTGGTTCTCCAGCATTTGCAGCCTATGATCAAGGTCTGCTACAAAATCATTTTGGAATTTTCACAGTTCCAATTTAATGGACATTACTTTTTAGATTGGATTGTAAACTTGCATTTGTTTTTCTTTTCCCTTTTTTACTGCAGGGTTTGATGTTTTCCTTGGGAATTTCCGTGGTTTAGTTTCTAGAGAGCATGTTAACGAAAATATTTCCTCTCGACAGTAAGTCCGTATCCCAACTCTAGGTTAATTTGTTAAGGGGCTGTATATTTAATTGATTTCCAGCTCATATTGGAGTTAGACACAAAGGAAAAAGTATATTTTGGTACACTTTTGCTGCCTTTCAGTGCACATCCCCTTCTACATTTATGTACTATAATGATCTTTAATCAAAAACAATCATTTCCTGCAGATATTGGCAGTACTCCATCAATGAGCATGGAACTGAGGATATTCCAGCCTTGATAGAGAAGATCCATGAAATCAAAACTGCAGAATTGAAGATCA
>JAVXUL010034849.1:0-26317 GCA_035590515.1 Trichilia minutiflora
ATTAATATTATATATATATATATATATATATATATATATATATATATATATACATTTGACAAACTACCATAGTGTCATGTATCATCCAAGTATTCATTAAATTAAATAATCATTATTTAATATTTAACAAATAAACACTTTGTTTATCAATAAATGAATACTTAACAAAATATTTAATAAATAAATAATTTTATTTATTCATCGATATATCAAAATATATATTTTTAAGTCTCCATTAATACCATCATATTTTTTTGAACTAACGAGTGTTAGCTCGCATTGTCAGAAAACTGTATTCTTTACTATAAAGAATAAAATTGCTTACTGATCAAATATCAGGACAATTTATTTTTCGTCAATACGAAATATCATTAACTAGCTAATGATATTATTTTACCCATCATCAACTGCTAGTTATTGTGTGTGACTCTCTGGGTTCACCATGAACTAGACATGAATAAATATGAACACATTCATATCACTTTGGTATAACTCCTTATAACCGAAGTTCTCAATGATCATGAGTGATTTCTAGCAAGATATCATGACCCTTAGAACACAGAGAATGAAATTCAGATGAACCCATATAGTTGTACTTAATTGTAGTAAGGTCTCTCTACTGTCGACTCCAAATCAAGTGCAGGTTATGGTATAGTCAAACTCCTAACTCGATTATAGGATCAGAACCTCAATCACAAATGGGATCCATATATCTAAAATTTTTTTTTGGAATTCGTGTACTCTGGCCAGAGATTTAATCTCCATAGATAATAATTCTGTCTAAGATCTCAAGCTTAAATACCTGAACCAGCAAATTTCATCTTGACCATCACTTGTTCTCATATAATAAGAATACATTGCCATCAAGCTTCTTTCATCAGGCATGGCTAGCCTAGTGTAATATACACAAATGAACGATGTGCCTTACTGCAGATTGCAGCCGTAATGTCTCAAGTCTAAGGAATAATGGTACACTTGCACGACTGTGCAATGAATCATTGACTATAGATATTCACCAATGTGATCGATCGCGTTTGGTCACATTCAGTATCACATTCTTAAACATGGTACCCATATTTATGCTCTTGTGACACGAGACTCGTCACCCAATTATTAGTATAAAATACCAATATTGACAGCAACAAAACATGTCGATCATGTAATATCATTATTCCTGATGACACTGCCTTAATCGGGAACCAATTTTAAATGTATTTAAATTAAAGATTTTGTTCTCAGATCTATAACTCATTATAAATAGACTCTCTACGCATAATACATACAGGGATATATCTTGCATCAATAAAGAAAATAAAAGAAGTAGAACTGAACATAATGCAAGATACTGAAAATGTCATTTTATTAATTGTAAATATTTTTACAAATAATTACAAAGAGTATATATAAAAAAATAATAACCCTAAACCATATGATACATTTGGTTCTAGGGCATATCTCTAACAGTAACTAATGTATTTTATTATTTTTTTAAATTTTAAATTCTTAAAGTCGATTCGAGGGCTAGTTCATTTAGGTCCATTAGCTCGTGGTTTAGGTTAGGACTGAAAAATATTGTCCCGCATAACAAATAAGTTGGCTCGGTTCGAATCGACCCGTTTGACAGCCCTATCTGTGGTAGTTTGTACATGCCACTATAATATTTCTAACAATTATGGCATCTATTTAGATTCTATTTCTACCCTGAGCTTTGTAATTGATCCTTGTACTATTGAACCCAATCTAGATGATCTTTGGCCTTGTAGATAGAAAGATGGATTATTAGCTGGCTTATTGGATAATCAACTGCTATGGCTTTTCTTAGAAGTTCGATCAATTTGTATACTTAAATCTTTCTTTTTCTAAAATGTACCCCTAACTCTTCTTTTTTTCACTAGCTTTTCAGATCTTAAAGCCATCTAAATCATCTTTTTATAGCCCTGATTTCCTACCAATATCATCTTTTCTTTAATTTCAAAGTTTAACCCCTCCTCAAACTTGACACATAAATTCTCCTCATCAGCATACTTAGGTACGAACTTTGCTAGATCTCTCAATTAAGTCTCATACTCAGCCATCATTTTTCTTATTTGTTTGAGTCTCAAAAACTCTTTTTTCTTTTGATGGCAATAGAAGGGATTATAGTATTAGTTTTTAAACTCTTGCTAAAAATTTTTTCAAGTTAAGGGTTTTAAAGTTCTAGCTTTCACATTCTGCAACCAAGTGGATGCACTTCCCTCCAACAAATGAGCAGCCAATCTCAATTTGATTTCATCCTCCAATCTCATATCCTTTAAATTTTACTCAACCCATTTATCTATCTACTTGCTAACATAGCATCAGTCGTGCCTCTAAATGGCATATTTTCTAATTATTAGATTTCTTTAATGAGTTTGGAGAGTTTTGGGATTGTTCATGATGGTTTAGCTATTACTAGAGTTGTGGGCATCCATAGGTATAGGCAAGGATAAGGATAAAGGTATAGAACTAGTCCAAATTGTCCTTATGTCTGAGTAAAATTTTAGACATTCAAATATTTCATAAAGGCTACCCATACATCTGGTGTCATAGAAAGAGGCATCTCCACTCTTAGAGATAGATATTATGGTAGGGGTAGTGCTTCAAGTTGTTTATGTTTAGGTGGTGGCACATAAGAAGATGCATCATGTTCCTCTTAAGAAATTATCTCCTTTCTAGGCCAACCCTTTCCTTTTCTTGATGGTTGTGACACACTTTTTACTACAGAAAGAAACAAGCTTCAATTTTATATATATATATATATATATATTGGTGATAATGTATTTTCTAATACTTGACTTGCTTTAATCTACTGATATACTTTTCAAAATCATTTGAAATCATATAAAACTATTTTTAAATCATACTCAATCATTTTTCAAAACCTTGACTCTGATACTATTCTAATTATCACACCCCTTATTGTAAGGTCCACATATAACAACTGTCATAGATTTCTAATAAGCATTTCTTATCTAGAACTCATACTAAAAACCTATAAGTCTAATATGATACTTATTTTCATAAAAATATTTAAATACTCCCAATATAAATCATTCAAACTCTTAAACTCTTTTATTTACAATTAAATTTCAAATACTTCTATATATCACAAAATTCATTTCAAAATCAAAAACATACATTATCATCTCATAAGTAATATAAATACATATTTAATCTTAAGTTGTCTCTTCGAGACATATCAAATCTTATAATAAAATTTATGTCTTATTTATATAAGTACCAAAAATATAAAATGAGATAATTTTTCTTTTATAAAATCATATACAAATAAACGCAAAGGTTTTATAAATCTTATAACAAGAAAAATAAACATAAATTTCATAAATCCTTTTAGTGAACTCTAAGAAATGAGATGTGTATTAAGTTTGAGAATTATACTGAATGTACTATCTTGATATTATTACCATCTTTTTGAAGCCTTAACAAAGTTCAAACTTACCTATGAGTGAGAGAAAAAAGGGTCAGTATACTAATATATACTCAGTGAGTAGGTATAATGTATAAAATAAATATGAAAATAAAATATAGAAAAAAGGTTTTTAGTAAAATACTTAATAGAATAGTTTCTAAAAATATTTCTTCTATTTAAAATTATGATCTATTATATATATTAAAATTATTAGGCATGGCCATCCTTTCTCGATAACTACTTTGATCAGGAGCAATCTTGAGTTATCAGTGACAATTTACATGTCAAAAATTATCATGTAATACATATGTTTATAAAATATTTTCAACGAGTTTATAATAAAATGATAAATAGTTTTTTATTAAATAAACTGACCCATCATTGACATTGGCCCGAGTAGTCTGTGAATCTATACTTAACTATCCTTGACATACTCATTAGTTGGTCACTCTATCACAAACGAGAATACTGTCTCTCTTATATCATTCCTATCGGTGTACACACTTATCTGGATGACTACTGTCTCGATTTATCTTAGACTATTTAACTCTGTAGTTATAATTTTAGCTATAGTCTAATCCATCAATTCTATTTATCTATAGGAAACCCTAAATATCTCAATTATCAATAAATAATAAAATCTCAAATTCACACTTAATACATGCTATAATGCTTACTAAAAACTTGTGTAAAAATTAGAAAGCTAGGTCTTTCATTGATTTGTTGAAGATCGCTATCATAGAAAACCCTAGCTATTTTTTCAAGCTTAAATCTTGTTCAAATCTGTAAATGTAAGGCAAATACGAGTTAAAAACGTTGCTAGGATTTGAATTTGGGTGGAAAATTAAAGATTAATTAGTGAGATTTAGAGGAAATGAGAGAGAGATGGGAGAGGTGGAGAGAGAGATAGAGAATGTTAAAAAATGACTTATTTCTATACTTAGATCCCCTTTTATAGTGCTTATATAAATACTAATTTATTCTTAATAGATTGAAGGAGAGAAGATTCTAGAAATGGACAAAATGATCTTCTCATAGGGTAAATATTTTGTTTCCTGAGTTAGAACTATACAAATCTATAGAAGTATCAATATTTTTCCTTTCCTTTAAAGTAGTGTTACATTTCATATTTGGTCTTAATGTATCAATATCTTCCTTTTGAGTTTTGATACTTACATATGTTCTTGTACTTTTTTTTTTCACATGTATCGTACTTCTTCGTGTATAAGTATCGATATATTAACTACGAAGAATCGTTTATATAATTTGTGTCGTTTGGTTACTTTCAGTAAGTTATTCTCAAACATGATACTTATATTTATACTCTTGTGATATGAGACTCATTACTCAACTATTAGCATTGCCTCCTAATCAGTGATAGCAACAAAACATGCCAATCATACAATGTCATTGTCCTTAATAATATCACCTCAATCGAGAACGAATTCGAATGTATTTAAATCATAGATTCTGTTCTTATATCTGTAATACTTTGTAAATAGAGTCTTGACATATAATATATCACGAGATCTCATTCTACATTAAATATAAAATTAAAATTAAAATAACAATTGACCAAATTCAAAATGAAATAATTATCATTTTATTAATCATAAACAATTTATAACTAATTATAAAATATATATACAAAGGTGTAATATCTTTGAACCGTATAACACGATTGGTTTTAAGGTATATCTAACAGTAAAGAGGTACTTTTTTGTCAATCACTGAGATAAATAAAGATGTACTTTCCCTTTAATTACTAAGAAGAGTGAATAGGTATTTTTTTCATCAATTATTAAGAAGAGTGAAGTGGTATTGATCAGGATCTCACTCCTAATCTTTTCCTGACAAATCACGTAGATGAGTGAAAAGGTATTTTCCATGAATCATTGAGAAGAGTGAAGAGATATTTACTTGTCAATAATTAAGATAAGTAAAAAGGTACTTTCTTATCAATTTTTGAGATGATTGGAATGGTACTTTACCATTAATCACTAAAAAGAATAAAGTGATGTTGATCGAAATTTCACTCCCGATCTTTTCCTGACAAATCACTGAGATAATGAAAAGGTACTTTTTTTTTTAATTATTAAGATGAGTAAAGAGGTATTTTCTCTTCAATAACTAAGATGAGTTAAGAGGTACATTTTTTAATCATTGAGAAGAGTAAAGATGTACTTTCTTATTAATCGTTAAGGTGAGTGAAGTGGTATTGATCGAGATCTCACTCCTAATGATAAGTGAAGTAATATTGACTGGAATCTCACTCTTAATCTTTTTCTAACAAATCATCGAGATGAGTGAAATAAAATGACCAAAATCTTACTTTTGATCTTATTTCGATAAATCACTGAGATGAATGAAATGGTACTGACTAGGATCTCAATCTTAATTTTTTTTTCTTCATAAATCTCAGAGATTAGTGAAATAGTATTGACTAGGATATTACTTCTAATCTTTTTCCAACAAATCACTTGTATGGTCCATCAAGTCGATTTGCACAATAGTTTACACATGGTTTGACTCCTCAACCTAACCTTTATAGGTTAAATAACGCTTTTAGCAAGAGCTTATGGTTCATCGTTCATTGAACACAAATGTGTTCTTCTTTGATCGAAGCTTAGGGTCTGATCCTCCTCCAAGTGAATTTGTGCTTTTCTATGGCCTATCCTCATGGTTAGCCTTCTTCGTAAAGAAACGATTGAAAATAAAAGTAATAAATTTGAAATGTCTTTTATTTCACTAAAGTGAGAGATTAAACTAATCAAGAATTTTTTGAAGGGTGATACATTTTTGGAATTTTTATATTTTTATCGATCAGGAGTTTGGCATCCCTGCTTAGGTTCTACCTTTTTAAGTAATTATTCTTCACAGGCACTTTCACTTGTTCCCTTAATTTATAATATTCATAATGTGATTTTAATGGAATTCGTAGAACTTATATTTGGTGTGCTTTTTCTATCTCACCTTTATTGGATGAGGCTCTATCAATATTAGTCTCCTATTCTTTGTCTTTTCAAAAACTATAGACAGGGAAGTATTCAACGAGGTGAAACTCTTTTCCTATATCTGGACGACTTTTCTAGGTGCCTTTTTGGTTGGTGACAACTTAGGAGTTTCATCCCTTCTTCGTCTATCAAGTAAGGGATGTTAAATATCCTAACCTCTCTAATCACTCTTTTCTTTCCTATTTTCAAAATTTGAATGTTGTAACCTATCATGTGATAATAACCAAACCATTCTTTCCTCTTATGGCCTTAGAAGTATCTGGTCTTCTATTTCAATCTCATCAAATAATTTTTTTAAGCCATCTTATACGAGGTTACAAAATGCTTATATGCCGTGAACCATCACTAATCAAGCTATAATACTCTCTTGAGGCCTTCTAACATTAAAAGATGATGAAGGCCCTCCGTTTTATGACTTTATCATGGTATCTTTTTGTAAAGTCTTATAAACTCACTATTTTATTAGTAATAAAATTTGTATTTGGGCTGTTCCTTTAAACTTGTCTAAGAAGGCTTTGTATAATTTTGCAAAGCTTCTAATGCTTTTGAAGGCCAAGTTTTTGTACCACCTTTTCGCCTATCCTTCTAATATTAAATGGAATGAATAGCACATCTATGGCTTCGTTAGACCATATATCAACATCATTTCACAGAAGAACTAAACGTGAAGCATGAGGTCTATCATTCTTGTTAAAGATATGTCCTAGAATCAATCGTATCATGAGGTTCAAGGATATTACTCTTTTGTATATATAATTTGTAATTAGTTATAAAATTATTTACGATTAATAAAATAGCATTTATTTTATTTTGTATTTGTATAGTTGCTAATTTTATTTTTAATTTTATATTTAATACAAAATAAGATCCCATGATATATTATCACACCCAGTTCAATGCTTGTCAATGATATTGTCCGCTTTGGTCCAACCCTTGGAGCCTCACAATTTTGTTCTTGGAATGGGTTATCACAAGGACTTTCCAAGAAGTCACCCATCTTGATACTACTCTCGTCTAAGCACGCTTAACTGCGTAGTTCTTAGAAATAAACCACCATTCATCCCGAAAGGCCTTGTTGATAACTTTTTTTCAACTCTACGTATATAGCTCAGTAACTTTCTCTCCCATTCCGATGTGGGATACGGTTCATTCCTGTCCCCTGCCATCCTAGAAGCCTATCAGAAGCCATTCCTTGCTTAAGCTCCGTTATCCCGGTATCATTTTTTGCTCTCATCAAATCGGGATGTTACAGGCCTATTAACTTCTGTCTGATTCGTCCCAAACCACCACCATTGTATTAGAGGAGAATTGGCTTTGATCCCATAATGTCACACCCAGTCCAATACTTATCAACGATATTGTCCACTTTGTCCCAACCCTTGGGGCCTCATAATTTTGTTCTTGGAATGGGTTATCACAAGGACTTTCCAAGAGGTCATCCATCTTGGTACTACTCTCATCTAAGCATGCTTAACTGCGTAGTTCTTAGAAATAAACCGTCACCCATCCCGAAAAGTCTTGTTGATAACTTTTTTTCAACTCTACATATATAGCTAGTAACTTTTTTTCCATTTTGATATGGGATTCGATTCATTCCTGCCCTTTGCCATCCTAGAAATCTGTCAGAAGCTGCTCCTTGCTCAGGCTTCGTTGTCCCAGAGCCACTTTCCGTCCTCATCGGATCGGGATGTTATATATATTATGTGTTAAAACTCTATCTGCAAAATATTATAGATATGAGTATAAAATCTATAATTTAAATGCATCTGAATTCGTTCTTGATTGAAGTAATATTATTAAGATAATGATATTACATGATCGGCATATTTTATTGCTACCATTAATTAGTTTCTGATGTTAATAGTTGGGTGATGTTACGACCTGTATTTTTGAACAAGGGTATTTTTGTCTTTTTAGTAATGCACACTCGAATTCAAAAAAAGGATTTCTAGTATTTCGGGGGTTGATTTGAGATTTTGGAAGGGTTGAGATGATTATTAACTGAGAATGGATGTCGGGAATTGATCGAGAGCTCGATCGTATGAGTAAACTCAAGGTGGAAGGCATTCGGTCAAACGAATGCCAGTGCAACTCGGTTGTTGGAAGATAGTGCAACTGTTTGGTGGGATAATGTGCAAGCAAGAGCAAGGTCATCCTTGTCTTGGAATGATTTTGTTCGAGAATTTAAAGATCAGTATTATACCCCGTTTCATTACAATAAAAAAAAACAAGAGTTTCTCAGGTTGAAGCAGGAAAGAAGTTCAGTGATCGAATATGAAACCCAGTTGAGAGAGCTAGTGGAATTTATCCCTGAATTTGCTAATGAAGAAAGCCTTTATGCTAAGTTCGAGGAAGGACTGAATTTCGAGATCAGAGAAAAGATGGTACTGACTGGTAATCAGGGTTATAAGGAAATGATCCAGATGGCATTGCGGGCTGAAAAGTTAATGGGGGAAAGAAAATCCCGAGGAGTATTTCAGAAGAGAAAGGATCTGAGTGTTCAAGTGGGATCTCCGGTAGGATCGCCACCTAAGAAGAGTCGTAGCAGTGACTCATCGGGTAGTCCCTCATCTCTTAGTCCGTCCAGTAATCCATCGTTCTCTCCACGAGATCTGAGGCCATCTAGATTGGGTACATCAGTTCAGAGATCGGTGCAGGGTTCTAATCAAGATCAAGTGATCAATCGGTGCAGGAATTGTAAGAGATATCATAGTGGTACCTGTTGGCTTCCTCCTGTGTGTTATCATTGCCGACAGCCAGGCCATGTGATGAAACATTGTCCGAATCTAGTTGGAACAGAGACAGGTGACCCTTCTGCGTCAGGTCCCTACCCCAGTAACGTACAAGCAACGGCTCCAGCTAGCCGAGAATTTAGAGCGGGTGGTTCTTTCGAGAGGCTATAGAGTACTCAGAGGACTCGAGGTCAGAGTCAGAGGCAGGCTAGAGTATTCGCTATGACTCAGGAGCAGACTCCAGATAATCCCGATGTGGAAACAGGTATTTCAGTTTTAATGATTTTGGTTTCGCAATTTTATCAGTCACTTGCTGTCTTAATCATTATCTTGCTCACGAGTAAATTTCGAGGACGAAATTTTTGTAAGGAGGGGAGATTGTAACGACCCGTGATTTTGAATAAGGGTATTTTTGTCTTTTAGTAATGTACGCCCAAATTCTATAAGGATTTTAGTATTTTGAGGGTTGAATTGAGATACTGGAAGAGTTAGAATTATGGAGGACTGAGAATGGATGCCGGGAATTGATCGGGAACTCGATCCCATGAGAAAAACTTAAGGTGGAAGGCATTCGGTCGAACGAATGCCAGGTTCGTTCGAACGAATGGGATTCAGTCGAACAAATGCTTGGTTCGATCGACCGAATTTAGTCCAGAGAGCTCGTGAATCTTCAATCGAGCGAAGCTTGACTTCGGTTGACCGAAATCATCATTCGGTCGAACGAAGGGTGAAGTTCGGTCGATCGAATCGTGCGAAAAGTTCGATTTACCCCTGTTTGGAAGCTTCTTTTCTTTAGTAATCAGGGACAAAATGATAATTTTGCCCCCACTTTTATAAAAAGGGCTGAGCCCCTTCCTTTCCCACGTTTTTCTTCCTCTTCCCCTCTCTTTCTTTTCCTTCGTTCCCTCACTGTTCTCCACCCATATTTTTCGATTTGTTCCATATTTATTTGATTTTTCTTCGCCATCATGCCGCATTCGACATTCCTAGCGCATTGATAGCTTCAATTTATGGCAAGAAGTGCTGAAATTGAGTGAGAAAAGCTAGGGTTTCAAAGAGGAAATTAGGGCTTTCAGTTTTTCGGGCCAAATTGGAGGAAACCGACCACACCACGAGGTTCGTAGCTCTGTTTCTAACCTGTCTGCGTATTCTTTTTCATGTTTTACGCATGTCAAAATTATAGAATCAAGATGAAATGCGTAAGCCTAAGTGCAATGTGGGTTGTTGGTGTCGAGAATGAGACATTTAATTGAGTTAATAAGAGTTTTAGTTGATTTTAGGGTTTTTGTCAATTTTAGGCATTCGGGTTAAGTGCATTTCTCGCATTCGAGTCTCATGTGTAAGTTAGATTGTGAATTGATGGAGTTTTGATATCTGTGTGTAGGCTCAGATAGCGAGGAGTAGGATCGCGACCTGAGCGAGGAACTATAGGGAGTGCGTACCCTCCCTAACGTGTGAGTGGATCCTTTTATGTTTTTCTTGCTTTATATGATTTCTAATGCCTTTATATACGTACGTTTAATAAATGCTGATACCGAGACTTTTATGAAGAACTTATGTTTTAATGTTCTAGGAAGATAGAAAAGATTTATGTTTGTGTGGAGGCGGAGAAATGATGTTGTGTGGTGGCCGGGAAGGCCCCTTGATTGTGGTAGAATCCTTGTAGGAAAATGTTTTATGATTCGATATACTATTCGTTTTGGGTTTTATTGAGTTGATTGACATGAATGTTGGTCGTTGGACCAATCTTTGATGTGTTGTACTTTGATGGTTATTTTATGTTGAATTTACGAGGATTTGGCTAGTGGGCCATGCTTTATTTTGATATTTTGTAGTTTTGCTTATGATGATAGGCCAGAGGGCCAGATTTTATGTTTCTGTTTTGTGATGATGATTTCGTGATGTTTTGGCTTGTGAACCTTGTTTTGTGGTTAGAGATTGATGATAGGCCAGTTGGCCATGTTTTGATTTCTGTTATGTGGTGATACGGCCGATGAGCTGAGATTTATGTTTGTTTCCTGCTTTATGATGATACGGCTTGAGGGCCATGATTTCTTATTATGTTTTATTATTATTATGTTTTTGGTGATGAGGCCGAGAGGGCCCTATTGATGTGATTGGCCATGTGGGCCTGTGTGATTTCTGTAGCTCCTCAGAAGTAGCCTGAAAAGAGTTCACTGGTATGTGACCCCAAGTGAGTGTGATTTGAAGTAGCCTGCGGATGGATCTCAAGAAGACCACCCAGGTGAGTAATGAGGTAGCCTGGAAGAGAGTTCACCATGATGTGAACCCCAGGTGAGTATTGTATGAGGTAGCCTAGGACGGACCTAGGTAGAGGCCGTCTAGGTGAGTGATGTGAAGTAGCCTGGGAGAGGACCACAAGGTGGCCGCCTAGATGAGTGTTGAGGTAGCCTAGGACAGACCTAATGAGAGGCCGTCTAGATGAATGTGGTAAAGTAGCCTAGCACGGGCTGAGTGAGAGGCCGTGTAGGTGAGTGTTGATGAGGTAGCCTAGGAGAGGACCACGAGGTGGATGCCTAGGTGAGTGTGTGCTAGATCGGGACATGTGATAGTCCGTTTGGGGATTTGTGTTGAGGTAGCTACAGATGTGGTAGCCTAGGGAAAGTTCACTGTGATGTGACCCCAGGTGAGTGTTATATGAAGTAGCCTGAGGATGGACCTTGAGTAAGCCACCCAGATGAATGTGCGTCAGATTGTGATATCTGGAGCTGTGTATTATAGAGGACAGTCACAAGTGTCACCACGTGACTACTTAACTGCCAACATCAGTGGCAGGCCTATTTTCTAACTAAACTGTGCATTGTTTTTAGGTTTTGCATTTAGAAATATAATTTTTGAATAGCATGTTTTATCTGCATAGAAAACCCACTGATGGTTCAGGATTACGTCTGATCAGCGTGATTACCGAAAGATTGGCTATGCCCGATGACTTGCTCAGTATATGACGTTTCTAATTCTTGTGATTATTATTATGTTTTATTATTTAGTTTTATCGTTTATTGTCCCTCACTGAGTATACGCTAGTATGCTCACCCCTTTTCTCACTCACAGGTTTAGCGTAACGGTGGTGATTGCACTGGAAGCGGATCTCGGAGGTATAGATCCTTTCTTGACTCACTCTTACTGCTGAGTCCACTGGGAGCGTCTCTCTTTCCTATTATTTCTCATTGTATTTTGGACCATGGAACCTTGATAAAAATGTAAATTTATAGTTTGTATTGGAATGATTTTATTAATAAGATTCCCTATCTAAAATTTGGAAAACAATGTATGATTGCATTTTGAAAGAAATTTTCTGGGAAGTGTTTTATATTTGTTTATGATTTCAGCCTTACAGGTTCTTTGTAAGCATTCTGGACCTAAGGAATGCTTATTAGGAATCTGTGGCGTCTGTCACAGGTGGGCCCCACGAGTCGGGGTGTGACAGTTCTTCATGCATTGCTGACATATCCACCATCTTACTGAAAAAGGTAAAAGGTCTTTAACCTTTGTAGATCCTAGGAGTTTTTCTTACTTTTTTACACCCCTTAATTTTTCCCGTGGTTAGAAAAATGACGAACAGGAGCAAACCCTTTAATGCCACCACCAACAATAGGGAGGAGGCTGGGGACCCCATCAGAACCCAAGAATCTGATGAGGTCAGGAGGAGTGCTTTGGAGCAGGCCCGAGCTAGGGGGCCCAACGAGGCAGACTGGTTTGTTTTCTTAGTTACTAAGGCGGATTTGCTGGCTTTCCAATAGGTGTTCGATATCCCTAACAGCGTACAACTAAGGGTACCATACAGGAATGAGATCCTAAGTAACTTGGCACCGAAAAAAATAGCGCTAGATGAAGAGCATTTGCTACTGAAGGCCCGCTTCCCTTGCAGACCGGGATTCTGCCCTACTAGCTTACCCTAAATAGCTAGAGGATTCTGAGCGGGCTGTTCCTATTGAGGTTCCTCAAGGAGGATCCCACTCCGACTCCTGATGAGGTGCTGCACCTATACACCCTCAGGAAGAATACCAGTCAGTAATCTAGTTGGTACTTCCTCCAAGCCCGAGGAGGGTTCCAGTCCTAGGTGAAGGGCGCTCTTTTTAGTAATAATGATTGGAAAGATCATTAGTTTATCACCAGCGGGAATTGTACAGAGCCATCTCTCTGCTTCCTCCCTCCCTCCCTCCTTCCAGAAGCCTAGTGAGCAGATAACAGATATTTTTCATAATTTTACTAAGGAGGGAGTTCATACTAATATTGATAGGATTTTTTTTACAGTCATTGGGAGGGACCAAGCGGACGTTCGGGTGAATGTGAGAAACAAACTCCTAGAGCTTCCTGTCACACACGTTAAGGAGCTATTAAATACAAACAGCATAATCGCCTTAGGGTTGGCATCCCAAGCGATGTCTAGGAGTGAGCTCTCTAAACTGAGGGCTCAAATAAATAAAGGTAAGAGGCTCCTACGCTGCTCTTTTTGACTAACTTTTTTTCTCTGATTCGGATGGTTAATCGTGTCTTCTTGGGTGTAGAGGCGGGGACTAAGAAGACCTTAGCAGGTAGGAGGAGGTCCATCAAGGTCCTGAGGAGCATACTTTCAAAAGGGACCTTAAAGACACCCAAAGCTGCTGACCCCAAGGCAAGGGCCCTAGGTGATAAGGAGAAGGGGGCTGTAAAGGGAAACCCTAAGAAGACTCCCGAGAAAGAGGGAAGAAAAACCACTCGCCCTAAGGATAAGGGCATCTCTTTCAAAGAATCTTAGGAGGATATAGAAAAACATCTTCAGAAGGTTGACCAGGCTCGAGAAAAAGATAAAGGAAAAAGGCCCATGGACGAAAACCGAGGCGAGGTGCAGAAGAAACAGAAGGCTGGCCTCCCACCTCACCCTATTGATGGTTAATCGAGGAGGGTCCCAGATCGCATGAAGGGCACAATAGTCCCCCAGGTCCGGAGATAAAGTACACAGGGAGTCCTGAGTCAGGAGAAAGAGCATCAAACCGACCCAAAATAGTCTTTGGACGACAAACCCTCCGGCTCTGGAGCTGGACCAGGGTAAGAAGAACCATCCCTCTTCGTGATAGAAGACCCGTTCCCTATTGAAAAGGAAAATATTGGGGATATAAACAGGATCTTTATGGGGGATCTCCCCGAAAGCAAAAGAGAGAATTTTAGATACCTCTTCCTCCTAGCTAACTTTGTTCGAGGGGTGATTTCGCCAAAGAGAGGTGATGATATGGCAGGTGTCCCTCCAGAAGAGGCCCTTAATTGGCTAAGCGTCTTCTCTCATCGGGTAGGTCTTCTTCTTCCTCGAGCTTTGAAGGTGCTGATTGCCCAGGTGCATTTCTATGATCCAGAATGCCTATATGTTGGACCTCTTCATCGACGACTTCCAAAATG
This sequence comes from Trichilia minutiflora, assembly GCA_035590515.1. Taxonomy (NCBI): domain Eukaryota; kingdom Viridiplantae; phylum Streptophyta; class Magnoliopsida; order Sapindales; family Meliaceae; genus Trichilia; species Trichilia minutiflora. The sequence continues at coordinate 14,589 of JAVXUL010034849.1, forward strand.
CCCTTGCTATCAAGAAACAGGCACATGATACTGTGAAGAAGTTGGAGAAGAAGGTCCAGGATACGATTATGGCTACCCAAGAGCAGGCCGTCAAGGAGAGAAAGGAGCTGACTTTCAAAGTTACAGCCCTAGAGGGGGAAAGGGCCCAGTGGCTTAAAGAGAAGGAGGTTCTGCAGGGAAAGCTGTCAGCTGCTGAGTCCAAGTCTGAGGCCCTGAAGGCCGAGAGCGAAGTTGCTGAGTGGGCTAGGAGAAGGGTCACTGATGAGCTCAACAAGTTAAAAGAATAGTACCATACCCTGAAGGAGGAGGACAGTCGCTGGAAGGGAGAGTATTCGATGGTTCTGTCTGAACTGGTGAGGTCAAAAGACAGGACTAATTTTCTATCTGAGGAGCTCCGAGTACTGGGAGAGGCGTATAAAACCTTACAGCAAACCTCTGAGGAACAAAGAAAGAAATTAGAGGAGGTATTTACTCAACTCACTGATCGTTACGATGAGGGAGTTGATGAAGGTGTGGATTTGACGAGCCGTCTCTTCCTCCAAGAGTACCCGAAGTTGGACCTGCACTGGCTATTCAACCAGTTGGGCCGCGACTTCCCAAGGACCTCAGGGAGTCGTTCTCAAGATGATACTTATATGATCGAGGTGGCTATTGATGACAGAGGACTAGGAGATGAAGCTCCTTTTATTGAGGCAAAAGGTCTTCTCGAGGCCGCCATTAGAAGTTCTGAACCATTGATCCCCCAGGATCAGTCAATGTTCCAAGAGGATGTTCCTTCTTCTTGGACCGCCCAAAATGAAGAGTCCCCTTTAGCAAGGGAGGGGGAAGAAAATCCTCCTACCTCTAGGATAAAAGTTGAAGAGGCCCCCCCTGCTCCCAGAGTAGAAGATGATGAATTGGTGGAGATATTAAAATGAGGACCGAAAAAAGCCTCCCACCAAAAATTTTTAGGATTTAAGAGTATTTTTGCATTTTTTTGTACAATACACACTTGTATCAATTCTTCATGAATGGGAAAAAAATTGTGCTTATTTTTATGTATCCCTTAGGCCAGTTGTTCTTCTTCACTTATCTAATTTTAAAGAAAACTTTAATTATAACTTGAGCACAAATTAGATAAGCAAACACAATTACTGATCATACCTCGAGGGTGACCATAATCTTCTCGGGTTCAGGGATATATTTGGGGAGCCTTAGAGCTTGATTTCTCCTGAGATATTGGGAGCATCTCAATCAGGGTCAAGAGTCTTTAGAAGTCTTCGCTTAGTGAGTCTTGGAGTTTCGCTCCACCCGAAAATCCAAGAGCTTTCTCAACTAGGATCGGGGGTCTTCGAAAGCTTAAAGCCAATCTAATCTCTAAAAAATAACCTGGCACCGCCAGGGATTACTGCGCCTTAATCATAAACTAGGTCTTATACTCTGAAGATGCCTAAGTCAGACCAAGGATTTATATAAACCCGGGGCGAATAGGACCTGACAATACTTGGGATTATCGCTCCTTAGTAACAAGCTAGGTCTTATACTTTAGGGATACCTGAACTGGACCAAGCATTTATACGAACCTGGTCTGGACAGGATTTTTACCTATAGAAGGACCTGACGCTACCATAGATCGTTATGCTGAAGTCAAAAGCTAGGTATTATACTCTTGGGATGTCTGAGCTGAACCAAAGACTTGTATGACCCTGGTCTGGATAGGATTTTCATTTCTGAAGGACCTGATACTGTCATGAAACGTTGCGCCCAAGTCACAAGCTATGTCTTATACTCTCGAGATACTTGAATTAAACCAAGGTCTTGTATGATCCTAGACTGGATAAGATTTTTAATTCTACTAGTGTCAAAGAATTTTACAGTCCTTAGCCAACCTTAACACTAGTGGAGACCATTGAGTCCATGAAGATTGCAGGAGATGCTAAAAAGTATGGTGAACATTCTGTTTTATTTATATAAGAAAATGTACACGAATGTTACAAGTGCGTCACCTTGAAGAGAAGCTCTCTCAGGGGCCATGCTGTTTCCTGCACCCATAAGTCAACCTGAGAAGAGACTTTCTAGGGGAATATACTTTTTTTTTATTGACGGGTTGTCATTGAGTTAGATTAACTCCCAGGTAATATTGTGAGGAAGCCGTGACGTAAGCCATCCTGAGGAGAGACTCTCTTAGGGGCTATATCTTTTCTGTATCCTCCATTTCTCATACTTTGTTCGGTATATTGGCGTTGAGTCAAGCTAACTCCCGGGGGGATGTGAGGGATCCACAACATGGCAGGAGAATAGTTATTTTGAGCTAATTCCTTGATCCACATTTGATTGGATCTGCCTCCTGCGTCGTTATCCAATCTATGGATTCTAATAGAGGGTTGGCTCTTGTTCTTCTCAAGCAGCACTTGCATTCATATTCTGGGAATGAGGTGTCGAGAGTCCCTCACTTATGGCATACTCATAATTTCTCGACATGTGAGATTTTGGTGGCGTGAATTCCTGGGTAGTTGTCTGTTCAAACTTTTCAGGAGGATTCCTTACTAGAGGGGGTCTTGGGGTCTTTTATCTTTGTGTGGCTCAAGGAGATAATCTTCTTACTGTCTATTGAATCCATCTGTGTTCCTACTGCTGCTAGGATTCTAATGGCGGCTTCTCTTATCTTTTTGTCGATTATTCTGTGGAGGCTTTCTCTCGTCTAGGACCTCCTAAGTTCCTTCAAAAATGCTCAGGCTTTTATTGGTGACCTCTATCCCTTTAAACTCATGCTTAAATATGGTCATCAATTGATTAAAGCTGTTGATGTTGGCAAATAGTAGTTTTTTATACCAGCGCCTGGTTGGCCCTACTAAAGTTAAGTAGAAAAGTCAGCACATTTAGAGTTTCATCACGCCTTGCGTTAGTATCGCCTCTCGGAACATGCTCAGGTGTAAAGATGGATTAGTCCTCCCAGTGTAAGTGGCTATCTGAGGCATCTTAAATATTTTCGGAAGGTATGATGCTTGTATTTTCTTTGAGAGGGGAGACATGAAGGCGAAAGCAAGAACTTTCTCAGTTCCTGGGTCTTTCTTTTGAGCAAGAATGTTCTACGCTCCCATTTCTTGTAGTACCTTTCTCATGCAGTCTTTTATCTCCTTCTTATCGGTAGTTGTTGTTATTTTCCTCTCTCGGGCATGTTTTCGCTTGAGGTGCAATCTCATATCAGTAGGGGCCAAGTTGTGTTTCCCCTTTCACTCGCTCGTCCCTTGATGATATTCTTTGTCACTGTTTCTTCCTTGGCCCTACCCTTCATAGATTTTGATGGGAATACTAACTTCTTGAGGCGTTTTGGGTGCATCTATTACCCCTTCTACTACTTTGGTCTTTCCTTTTTGTGAGGTTGTCAGCCTGGGTGTAGACGCATGGCCATATGTTTCCCTAAAGCTCTGGATTTTTTTCATACAGCCATATCGGGTGGTTCAGCTTCCCCGCTCTCTAAGCGAAAATGACATGCTTTCCTTTCCTGGGATGACTGGTTCCCTGGCCAGTTGCCACCTAATCTCCAGAAGTTCCTTTTCCAATGCTTCGACTGTGCTGGCCAGGAGATAACTTCTTTTCTGCGTTCTCACTTTCAGGTCAAGATTCTTCTCGCATGCGTGGGGTTTTCCTTCTTTCTCGGACAGCATTTTTGTTAGAGCGTTCTTTTTCTTGCATTTGTTCTGTCATCCGACTTTCCCAATGCTTTGAGATAACTTCTTTTCTTTCCTTACCAAATAGCAGTTTAATGGCTTTTTGTTTGTTTTTCACAGACGGCGCCAGCTGTTAGTGCAAGAATTATCCTTGGACCCTCCTCACAGCCAACTAAGAATGACTCAGTTGGTGAGGTGTGAGGGTGACGTGGCTGCAACCTGAAGGTGAGTCTTTTACTAGAGAGTAGCTGAAGGATAGGCTATTTTTGATAGTGTTTCACCTCCTAATCTTGTAAAATAATAATACCTTCAGAGTAACACTGGGTAAGGTTCCCGACGAATAAACTTTGATGCCTAAGTCAGATATGGTGGGAAAATATGAGATAATTTACGATAACTTTTGATAAACCAATCGGAATGGAATGCAAGAAGAAGAGGATTTTTACCTACAGTCAAGGAGAAGAAAACGATAAGAAGGTTGTGTTCAGAGCTAAAATGTCAAATTCTGGAATCAAGGTTTGAAGGTCCCGAATGTGAAGAAGATGTTGAAGCCCCTTTCTTGATGGAGAACCTTCCTTTATCTAGTGTCTTGGTGATGTGACTAGGCATCAGAGAATAAGAATAATGGGACTTTAGTGACTTTGGATAGAGTGTAGTCATCTTTCATTAATGCTATAGCTGACATTACTGTCGCTTCTAGGTCTGCCCTTGTCACTTTGTCTGAAGATAGGTGATGGATGGGACAAATAGCTACTAGGGCAGGATATCATAATGTCTACCATGCCAGCGGTTATTCCCATTTTTTTATTATAAGGGCATGTGATTGGGGGTTCTCTGGAAGAAGGTTGCATTTGTGTTGATGAAGAGGAGACGCCTTAAGAGGCTCCTAAATCAAGAAGACCAATTCTGTATTTTTTCGGGGCGGGGACAGGCTTATTCTAAGGCGACACAAACCCCTTGAAGTTTTTAGTTACTAGCACCTGAGGGCTGTCTCGCATCCCTGAGACATCGATTCCTTGGGATCTAAGACGAATTCGCTTGAGAAAGTGGCTTCCCAGGTCCTAAGGCGGGGTTCCTCCAGAGGCTGTCTTCCGGGGTCCCGAGATGAAATCCCATGAGGGCTAACCCCGAGAATCTGTAGTGGTATTCCTTGAGGGACTGACTTCTCGGATATACCGGGAAGGAGTAAAATGCCTGGGATGGACATGCGACGTCCTTTACTGAGGGGGTTCCACATGTCACCCCTCATATTTATCCCAATAGAATTATTTGATGACGTTCTCAGGGGAAACAATGGCATGACAATCTAGATTATAAAAATATGTTGCTTTATCTACCGTAGTAGTAGAATTCATTACAATCACAAAAGCATATACAGAGTTACTTTGGTTGAAAGAGTTTACGCGAGAGCTTGTTTTAAATCAAAATAATTTTGTATTGCTATGTGATAATCAAAGTGTTATACATCTTACGAAAAACTCTACTTTTCATTCGAAATCCAAGTATGTTGATGTTAGATATCATTGGATTCGAGATACTTTGGAGTCTGAAGAGATAGAACTTAAGAAAGTATATACTGATGACAATGGTGCTGATATGATAACCAAAACACTTCCGAAGAAAAATTTTGAATTTTGCCCAATGTCCAGCCCAACCCAACATTATATAACCCTATATATAAAAACAAAATCCCTTGCAATTCAAATAGAAACAGAGAATGCGAAAATCATAGTGACACAGCCAAAAAGAAAAGGAGAAGAGAAAGCAAAGGACAATAACAATAGAGGAGAGAAGCATAGAGGCGCATAGCAACAACGATGGCAAGGATTCCAGAAAAGTTTTCTTGTGTATAGTTTTTATTTTTCTCACAATCAGAGGATGATCTATTATCCGATCGAGATAAAATTTTAAAAATACATTTAAGACATCTTGTTCTTCACTCTGAACAATTAGATTGTTGTTTAAATAATTATAACTTAGATCTGAAAGTTAATTTCAAATGTACTTATTTTTAAGTGAGAAAGATTTGTTTTCTAACAATTTTTAAGTTGTTTTGGGTTGATCTCCACTTATAATTGGTGAGAGTGGTTATTTTATTATTATTAGTGATTGTAAGATAGGTTTTGTACCTAAAATTTTATAGTGAAGATTTAGGTGAACTTTGAGAACGGTCTCATGATTTTTATTTTTCACATTGAAAGATTTTTCTATATTAAAAATTAAATTATGTTGATAATTATTTTATTATCTATATTTACGTTTCATGTATTTTTTTAGTTCATTATAAATTTAATTAAAGAGAGAATTTCATAATTTTTCTTTACCAATTACACACAAATATATTCTCATTCACAATTTTCATAGTTCTCATCTCGATTTTTCTTTTTTTTTTAAATTAAAAATTAAAATGTATTGAATTATTTTGATTAGATTGTGTTAGATATACAAATTAATATGATATACTATTATTAATTGATTAAATTATTAAAATAATATAATTATTAAAATAAGTAATCATGTCAAATTAATTTGTAAAAAAAAATTTGTATTTTTATAATTATTCATTTTGGTTTGGCCATGATAGCTTCCATCCGGCACTTATTAATTAAATAAACGGAAAGCAATTTCTTTAATTAATGTTACTTCAGTTTAAGCTTAACCACACCAGCCTCCACAAAATAAAGTAGGAGGAAAAGTTTTAGGATAAAAATATAGGCATGAAATGCAATGCGTGAACGTTTCTTAGGTATTTTAGGCATCAGAAATCAATTTTGTTCCCATGACATGAATGCCGCATTTACCACTTTGGATTTCTTGGCCGAAGCAGTTATTGTACCCCATAGATGAGTGGTTTCTGATCAAAAACAAGCCAAACGTATGTTGGTATATATACAATTGCTGTAGTTCCAACAACGTAATCCAATGTGATTTGCTTCAAACTCGTCCAGCTTTTACACTGGAAAAATAATTAAATAAAAATATCTGCACGATCAGTTAGTTAAAAAGTTAAAAAAAAAATGATGACCTTATGTTAAGAATCAGAATTGCCTCCGAAGTTGGATAAAATCATGGATGCGTACAGCAGTGTGTTCCAAGTATCAGGCAATCCAGGCAAGCACCAATGGCTGCAATCAGTATAAAAATCTGTTTTGCTTTGTCGCTGTGCTAGCTTCATTGAATAAAATGTTGGATGTCCGTCCACCCGATACTGAGAAAGCTTGGTGATGTTTAGATACTTCACTGGTATCTTCATGCCTCCAGTAGTTCTCTCAACAATTTCTATCATTGGTTTGGGAAATGTTTGTACGTAAGATTCATCCATAAGGGGTTCAGTTTTGTTCTCGCACCCTTGCTTCCTTTTGTGTTGCGGTGATATGCTACGGAAAAACACCAGTGTTTTTGCTGGATCAACTTTTCGATCAATCCAACCAGCCCAAGTATTCATTGCAATCTCAAACGCTTTGTCTATTGCCATGTTATCCTCCAGTTTTCCATCATGTTCAAGCAATTCCCACCTGCAAAATTTACATCATTCGATATAACTTTTCGCTATTTTCCTGTTCAAATTCTGTAAGTTTACGAATCTGTCATTATAATTCCTTAAAGGCTTACGCTTTTAGCTTCCTACGATGTACCCACCAGTGGCCAGTGTTGAATACCATAATGTGGGCTCCTTTCCACTTCTGGGAAGAAACAGAAAGTTCCTGAAGTTTCAGTATCTTTTTGCCATTTGCAATGTTTACATGTTTTCTTTTTCTTTTCTTTTTCTTTTTGCCATTTGCAGTGTCTTCATCTAGTTGCACTAGAAATGGACTCTTATAGAACTCAATAGAGCAGTTATAATCCTGTACCAGCCAAATAATTAAAAATACTTGGGTGTCTTTTGCCAGTTAAAAGCACAGTTCTATAGACATTTCACCAAATGAACATAGAAGAATTACAGAAGAAATTTTCTCATACCAGTGCTCTAAAGACCTTGTAATCAGATCTTCGAACGTCGACATGAGCTCGAGAAGGAGATATGACTGAATAAAGAAGACAAGCAAGTGATTCCCATTGGTTTCTGTTGAGGGAATCTCCAACTACAATCACTCTCTTGCTCCTAAGTCTCTCTAACATGTCTGTACCATTGAACCTTCAAAAACCAAAACTTGTCAAGAATGGCTGAGATGTGTGTGTGTGTGTTTGTGTGTGTGTATATATATCTTACTTTGGAATCTCACATCCTTCGGCTTCCCAACTCCACTTCTGATACCCAACATCTGGCCGTCCATTCCTTTGGCAGCTTACTTGATCACTAAGAAACGGGCATTGTGCTCCATTATATAATGGACTTGCCTTTGGATTATAAACCCATTTGCCATTAAAGATGTTGCACTCTTTTTTTCCCTCAACTGATTTCTCTTTATTCTCCATGAAAGTAGTAATAACCTCAGGGCCAGGTGTTGCTGTTGCTGATATAGGTATGCTTTGAGCCGTTGAAAGGGTAATGTTATTTCGACCATAGTTGATAAACAGTAACAAGATAGCGCATCCTATGAAACTTACCAATATGCAAATTTTCCACATATTGTTGATGGTGGAATTGCTTTCCATGACCTCTGTTTCTCCCAACTTGAAGAGACCAAGATTTGAAACATGAACGTGAATCTGGTTCAAACGAACTAATTACTAGTCAAGTAAGGCAGTGCTAAAACTGTTGTTAGTAAAATGAATGTTTAAAAGTTCTAGTTATCCAAAAGGCATGCGGGACTCGAGTGGATGTGTTGTTTTTGTTCTTAATTCTATTCTTGCTGAAAGCTAAAAAAATTGGACCACAAGAAAGATTCTCTACAACTGCGAGTAAAGTGACATTATACCTACTTATTTCGTATTTTACTTTTCTGAAAGAGCTATACATAAACGTTGAACATGAGTTACCAACTACCATATTGGAATATGTTATATAAGTGCTGGAATTTACTTACAATGTATTTTTCTGATATTGATTGAGACTGTAGGATATTTGTTTTACGAGAAAATGAAAAACAAAATAGAACAACTGAGGGAGAGTTATTATTATCCTTGTAAAAGTAAATTTTTTAGAATATCCTAAAAGTAGTTAAAATATAGCCATGAAATAGTAAATACCGTTCATGGTGTTGCTTTCCTAGCCAAAGTATATTGATTTTTAGTTGATGTCTTATAATTAATTGATGCAATGTGATAGTTACAGACTAGGCACGTACAAATTTCAGCTCCTTTATAAATGAAGTAACAACTAAGATGAAATAAGTTGGAAAAGAAATTTGAAAATTATGCTTGAGTACGGTATTAAAATTGTATTTTTGAAAATTATAAAAATAATGTTTGAAAAATAAAAAAAAATGTGTAACAGCGTTTGTTAAAATTAATTTTTTTTTAAAATAAAAATTGAATAATGAGAAGGATAGATGCTAAGCAATGTTGAATAATGGGAGATCTGAGAAACAACAAATAGTTTCAGAGTTACAGTCAGAAATGTCAGATATTGGATTACACCGTTGCAAGTAAACAACTCAAGAATGTTAGAAGAAAATTTAGGATATGGAGACAATTCTAACACTCCATAAATGAGCCATGCAATTTGTATCGTTGTATGATCTGAAAATAATACAATCTCGCATATTTGTAGTATGTTAAATAATCCAATCTCAAGTATCGGCTCATCAAGAATTCCTGGGGAGTTAGCTGGGATGAAGAAAGATACATAAGAATGCAGCGAGACATTCATGCTAAGGAAGGACTTTGCGGCATTGCTATGGATTCATCGTATCCAACTGCGTAAGTGTTTGATCAATGATCCAGAGTGATCAATAGATTGTGGATACAGCTTCTTGGCTAATTTAATTTCTTTGTTTGGAAGTGCGATAACCGCAGATGTAAAAGTGCTTGAATCAGAACTTGTTTATGTGAATGTTGCCAAGTGATTCAAAATGCTTTGAGTTAAATACTGGAATCAGTAACTGAAGGCTATGATTGGAGCTATTGGAGACAACTTACACCTAGGGGCAAGTAGGAAATTTAGTTTAAATTCTGTTATAAGTAGTTGCTGAAATTTGCTAAAGTGTTCAGGTTCTGATAATAAGCCAGAGTGACAAGTCTAGGTGTATAAAAGCAATTGCTGTGATTTTGTTACAGGGGTGGTGAATTGGTAGTCATGCTTTCAATAATCTTAATGAATAAAACAAGTATTTCTCTCTAAAAATTCTTCTGCGTCTTGTTTTTCCTTTTGGTTTCATTTTTGTAGTTCGTGTACAGCAAGATTGTTAACATATTTGTGATTGTTTGTTAATTGAGTAGTGGGTATTGGAGATCGATAGCAAAAGTACAACTGAGTTTCTTGAAGTTGAGGTCCATAATTATTAACAATTGGCATAAGAGCTACTAGAAATAAGAGGCTATCGTGTCATCTTCAAAATTCTCAATTGAGAAATTTACAGTGGTTAATGACTTTAATCTCTAGAAGATTGAAATAAAAGCTTTCTTAGTGCACAAAGGACTAGAAGAGGCTCTATTGGAGGAAGATAGAAATCAAAAACTTTGATTGATTATGAGAAGAAAGAAATCATCAAGAATGCTCATAGTGCAACGACGCTGTCACTAACGGATAGAGTTCTACGAAAGGTGTCAAAGTAGACTACAACACTAGGAATTTAATCTAAACTAGAAGCTAGGTATATGACCAAATCTAATGCTAATAGATTGTATATGAAGAAAAGACTCTATGCATTTCATCTAAATAAAAGAGGGTCTATTAAAGATAATCTTGATAAGTTTAATAAACTAATCTTGGATTTGAAAACAATAGACTTCAAGATAGCAGATGAAGATCAAGCTTTAATTATTTTAACTTCTTTTATTTTTGTATACAGTGGGAAACACCAACCCTTGCAGTGCTTAAACCATGACGTTCAGTCGAATAAAGGATTAACTTTAGATGCAGTCGTCCAATATGCTTAAAGACCACCCAGTATTGCAGTACAGAGGCTGACTAAACCCCCCTGACTATCCCAGGCTCTTGCAAAAAATACACCTCCTAAATTTAAACACGGGATTAGCATAAAGACAGTCAACCAGCATGTCCTTATCCATAAAGCCATATCCCTTAGGCTATTTTAACTTCTTTACCAAAGTCATATGAATATTTTATGAATACATTGTTATACAGAAGAACAATCTTGTCAATGGATGATGTTAAAGCTTCTTTAAATTCTAAAGAATTGATAAAGAAGATTGAGGAAAAGGAGTCAAAAGTAACAAAATGCTTGATGATTAAAGGAAGGACAGAAAAGAGAAGAGTTAAGTGAAAGAATAAAGAAAGATCAATATCAAGGGGAAAGGAGTTGAAATGCTTCCATTACTATAAAGAAGGATATTTCAAATATGATTGTCCAAAAAGAAAGTCCCAAAAAGGAGAAAAGAATACAACAAGGGAATAGATGTAGCAATGGCCTCTCAGTAAGATTATAAAAATGCTTTTCTGCTAATTACATCAGATAACAAACTTGAAGCTAAGTGGATAATGGGCTCTGGATCAATTTTCATATATATCCAAATAAAACTTTGTTTCGTTCTTTTAAAGTTGTTAATGGTTGAAAAGTTTAGTAAAGAATGATGTAGCTTGTAGTGTGTAAAGGATTGAAAGTGTTAGATTAAGTTTGTATGATGGAACTTGTAAAGTTTTGTAGACGTTAAATATATTGTAATATCCCGTATTGCTCATTGGGGGGTGGAAATGAAATACCCTTTTTTTTTAAATTATTATTAAAAATTAAAAAATACTATAGCATCAACGGTTACTGCAGCAGCACGGGTACTGTTTGGTACTGTAGCAACCGTTTAAATTTATTTTAATTTATTTTATTTTATTTTCTTGGTTACTGTTGCTTTTCTCCCTCTGCTGCTACTGCACGTTTTTCTGCTGTTTTGTTTTCTTCCATTTCTTCCTTAAATTAATCGATTTTTAACCGATTGAACTCCCTTTTTTTTAACAAATCACTAGTATTCATCGTTCTCTACCTCATACAAGCTTCGTTTGGCTGATTTGGTGGAGAATCG
>JAVXUL010034850.1:0-11268 GCA_035590515.1 Trichilia minutiflora
ATAAAAATAAGTATTAATTATTAAATATTTTAGTCAATAATCATTTTCATTAAAGTAATTAAACTTAATCAATTAACATAAAGAGAGTAACATGTTATAGCATGTTGCATGTGCTTTTGAAATTTGTTTTTATTGAGTTGATTCATCGAATAATTTGACTAACTAATGTTATATTATATTCAAATACACTAGGAGACTACCTAGACTTCAATTATTTTGCAAGCATGGTTCATGCCCATGGCCATAGAGGTTGAAATTATTCAAAAGATTGATTAATAGAGGTATTTGCTACAAATGGAGAAACAAATATCCTTCTTTGTATATAAATGAAATGACAGGGACCAAAATGTTATTATTTCAAAATTATCCTCCATTCTTAATTCTGAATCCAACGGTGGTGAAGAGAAGGAATGCTGGAATGGAGATGAAAACCCTACACGTCCCATCCCTCCCACCAACCCTATATAAATAAATGTTAAAACCTAATCAACCCAACGACTGTCTCTTGTTGGCTGATGGACTTTGTCATGAGTATGAATACAACCTATAATTTTATTAAATATTAATTATTCTTATTTTATATTTTATGACAAATTTCTTAAAATTTAAATATTACAATAAATAATTCTTGTAAATTAATTTATTATTATTATTTTTTATGATGTAATATCTACAACGTCTTTAACTATTATAAAAAATAAAAAAATTAAAATATAATTTATAAATTTTTATGTTCTTCAAAATATAAATTTTATTAATTAAATTTTATATATTTATATAATTTTTTAATAATAATTATATATATTATATATTTATATTTTATATTTTTATAAAATTAAATATATAATAATCGTTACACTAAAAAAAAAAGACAATCACAATTTTCAAAATTTAAAAGAATATTTGTTATAAAACATAAAATAATAGATAATTATCGTTATGGTATTTATCATTCTCCCTAACTTAAATTATCCTTTCAAGAATCTTTCCACTTCTCTTCTTCTTCTTCTTCAAAATCTCTAAGGTTATCTTTCTACGATTTTAGTCATTTGCTTGCATCCATTTCCTTCTTTATTGGCTTGTTTCTTCTTCTTCTTCTTCACGGGTTGTTTATTGCATGCATGGTCTTCTTTATTTTAAAAGTGTAAAACCAGAAAAAGGGCTTAAACTTCCTTTCATCATGTTTTTGCTGCCAGTAAAACCCTTCCTTACATTCTATCAAATTTACAACACATATGGAAATTTCAAGCCTCTACTAATAATTCAATGGTAAATGCTCACTAATGAAAAGGTGTTTAAGTTCTTCATTAGAGATATAATAATAAATTAATATGAATTCAAGGATATTAAATTAATATTATAAATATGTTTATACAAATAGAGTTGAATTTAGGAGGTTGTCAATGGATGAATGAAATAAAATCTTGGGTTGTTTCAGGAGAAAAAAAGAAGAAGAAGAAGAAGAAGCAGCAGCAGCAGCAGCAGCCTAGAGTCTTGGGCTTTGTACAACGGAGTAACATGTGAAGATATTGAGTTGGGCTTTTAGGGTATAAATGGCCTAAGAAATATAAAGAAATCCTAAGGAGGATGATATTTCCAATCCATTTTTTTAATAGAATCCTATTTAATTTTACCGAGTTTCATAAACTTTCAAAATTATAATATCTATTAAATATTTATATAATATCAAAAAAAAAATCTTATCAAAAATTTAAAATAACATATATATATATTTTTAATCATATAATTTTAAAATAAATAATAGTTATTTATGCTCAATATTTCTTTAATAGTTCATCATATTCAATATATCTATCAATTTTTTTTTATAAGAAATTATTAAAATAATATAAAATTATTTTATTTTATCAAATAGTATGCTGATATTTTAATTTTATTTTTTATAATTGTACATTTTTTTACTAATTTTCCTCATTAATTAAAATTTGTTTTTAATAAATAATTGAAATTAAATAAATGCTAATTAAATTATTATTTATATTAATTAAAAAATCTTTTATACTGTAATTTTGTTTACCTTAAATACATTTCCAAATTAAAAGATATTTTTAATACATATAATATATTAAAGTGACAAGTGAAAAAATATAAAATTAAAAATTTTTAAATTTTTTTTTCTTTTATAGCTACAACATTTTTTTTCTTCAAATACAAATAAAGATTTAAAAAACAATACAAAAATTTTATTTATATAGATTAATATAATAGAATTAAATTATTATTATATATTTTATTATAGTATTCTTATATATGAAATATGTTTTTTTTTATTATAAATTTTTAGAAAGTTATAATACATAAAATAATGATATAACAATACATTAAATAAAAAAAATTTGTATAAATATCAATACTAAAATATAAGATATAATATACTATTATTATATTAATTTGTAAAAAAATTATATACAAATTTAAATTAATTGTTGGAAATCCATGACTATAAATTAATAAAAAATTAAAGCAAAAAAACTAGAATTTATTTGATGGACAAGGATATGCAACATCTTTCAAAATGTAAATCATATAATATAAACATGATTAATCTTATCATATTAATTCATTCAAAATAAAATATAGTATATATAGTGAATTTTATATTTAACATCGCTCTTCTTGGTTAATTTTAAAAAAAGAGACTGAAATACTAAGTAATTTAACATTTATTTTTATTTAATAAATAATATATATTGATCATTTCCTTATTTATAATTAACAATCAATATTTCTAGTCAATTGCGGTTGTAAATAAAATACAAAATATATTTGTAATTGTTTATTGCTAATTGAAACAATAATTTTTGTTTAGTAGTTAATGTCTATCAAGCATTGACTTACTTTGATATAATATTTAATAATTTTATTTTATAAAAATTATGCACTAAAAAACACAACATTATAATATTTACATAAAAGAATTAAAAAAATAAAATATAAAAACTATTAATATGTATGTTTGGGTATTTTATTAAAGTTTAATTTAAAAGCTCAGGCCCATCGATCAAAAGTATCTATCTCTCTAAGCCCATGATACAATACAGATCCGAGACCTTCTTCTATAATAGTTAAATAAAGATATCCCTAGGCTATGTTATCATTTGAGGCCATGTCTTCTAAAGAAATGTCTCGAATTATTAACAAATGACATACATATCCAAGACCTACTAATATGACTATTATTCGAGACCTTCTACTTTTGTTTGGGCGGGTCAACTATACTCATCATATGATTACCTAAGAGCCACAGTATATTTCTGAGACCTAAGGTCATTCAGTATCAACCATTTGACCTCATCATCAACCTGGAATATACATTTACAAATATGGTTAAGTACTATCTTCATGATAGTTATGCTTCGTGATTTATATAACAAATTTTTAGAAAGAACTAATAAGAGGGAAACACCTGTTTACGATTATGGTGACAAATAAATAAAAGGTAACAGAATCCGGGAATAAAGGAACAGATTCATTCCTTTTACTGGTAATGAATATTCTGATTTTGACACACCTTTTTTTTCTATAATTTCTCTCTCTATCTCTTTCTCTCTCTAAGCATAATCTTTTTTGTCCTCT
This sequence comes from Trichilia minutiflora, assembly GCA_035590515.1. NCBI lineage: Eukaryota > Viridiplantae > Streptophyta > Magnoliopsida > Sapindales > Meliaceae > Trichilia > Trichilia minutiflora. The sequence goes on from JAVXUL010034850.1 coordinate 3,598, forward strand.
CTCAATTTTCTTTCAACTTACATACACAAGTAAAACCCTTACCGACTTAAGTATCGGAGGATTTTCGTCGAAAAACCGACTTTATCCTTTAGAGTTTTTTGTGTTTTGTAGACTAGATTTACAGTGAACGAGTTCGAAGAAGAAGTTGGTGCACAAGGTTGAAGAAGGTATCAATTTCTTGCATCAACATTTGACGCCGTCTGTAAAAAATTAAACAAAAAGCTAGTGAACCATCAACTTTACCAAAAATGACAACCACAAGAGTTTATCCAAAATGGAGGCATGTATCGGAATGGAGAAATTCAGAAGGAGACTCCATTAACATGAAAACAATAGTAAATGAAGATCAAAACAAGCTACAGGAGATTTCGAAGCATGTACGCTCCAGATCTAACTCAAGAGCTACTTTTACTCGCAGGCTATAGCGTACGAGAGAAGCAGATAAAGTAGCTCAATTACTGCAACAACTTCAAAACAGTGAACAACAACATGAGAAAAAAGATAAACAAATACAAACACTGATCAAGGAGATTACAGAAATGAAGAAGATGCTGGGAATGGGATTGTTAGGCCCAAAGATGCCAACTGAAGTAGTAGAAAATAGCACACCACGGTCAGAAAAGGTTGTAAAAAACAATGATGGGGTACAGAAAAAAGCTTCAAAGAGAAAGTATACTGCTATGAAGAAGCGAAAAAAGGAAAGGCTACAGATGAGCCTTTTTTATAAAAGATGAGAGACAGAAATGAGGATGCATCTTTTAAGATCTATGAAAGACGCCATCACGACTCTACTCATTTCTCTCAAAGTCTGAAAACTAATCAAGAGAAGTTTTGTGAAACCAGTTTATGCTTTGATGATATGAGAAGAATTATAAAGCATAAACGAAGGAGAAAGTATGAAGATTCCAAACACCGAAATTCACAATAAGAAGAGGATTGGGGTACTATCACCAAGAAAAAGGATGTTAAAGTCTTGGCGAGAAAACTGGTGGAAGAAATAAATAGTAAAAAAGTACAGTCCTAGGGCGAGAACATCAAGTTCGTTCAATAAACAGGACCGTATACAAAGTCTCCTTTTATTCTGAGGCTTTTGAGCTTAACTTTGCTCCAGATGTTTGAAATGCCCCAAACCACTCATTTTTCGGGAAGATAGATCCTTTTCTACATATGGATTTCTTCTAAAAAATAATGCTTATGTAGCGTCTGGATGAAGATCAGATGTGTCGTTTGGTCCTATTAACACTGGAGGGACAAGCGAGGAAATGGTTTGTCAGTTTAGTTCCAGGGAACATACAAGATTTTGAGCAGTTATATGACATTTTTAAAAAGGAGTTCAAAAGAACTGTATTTATAGAGATAGCAGTGGAAAATGTACAATCTTAGAAACCCTAATCATGAGCTAGATCTGATGGATAGGAAATTACCACATCATCCAGATCTCTGAAACGCCAAAAGTCACATCTTTTCAAATTTGAAATTGGTACGACCCACTTTTCAGATGGATTAATGTGGTTCTAAAAATATCGGTCTTTTCAGTCGAAGTATTCAACAGAAAGCAGCCATGTGGAGCAATGATTATGTCCTTTAAAAGTAATTTAAAAGATGACGATATTTGAGTGGGCATAATAAAAGTGACAGCTATACAGAAATTTTTTAGTTTTTAATTAAAACTCAGAGGCTTGATGTTTGGGTATTTCACCGGAGCCCAATCCAAAGGCTCAGGTCCATCGTTCAGAGGTATCTATCTCCCTGAGTCTACTATATAATGCAAATCTGAGACCTTTTTCTATGACAGTTAAGGAAGGACCTCCCTAGGTTATGTTATCATCTGAGACCACATCTTCTAAAGAAATGTCTCGGATTATTCATAGATGACACACATATCCGAGACCTAATAATAACTATTATCCAAGACCTTTTACTTCTTTTGTGGGATTGATTATACTCATCATATGATTACGTAAGAGCCACAGTATATCTTCGAGACCTAAGGTCATTCAGTATCAACCATCTGACCCTATCATCAACATGGAATATACATTTACACATGCGGTTAAATATTATCTCTATGATAGTCACATCCCATGATTCATGTAATAAACTTTTAGAGAGAGCCTATAAGAGGGGAACACGAGTTTATAGTTATGGTGGTAAATAATTAAAAGGTAACAGAATTCAGGAATAAAGGGACAGATTCATTCCTTTTATTAGTAACAAATATTCTGACTTTAACACACATTTTTTCCTATAACTTTTCTCTCTCTCTCTCTCTCTCTCTCTCTCTCTCTCTCTCTCTCTAAGCATAATCTCTTTTGTGCTCTCTCAATTTTCTTTTAACTTGTACACATAAATAAAACACTTACTGACTTAAACATCAAATGATTTTAATTGAAAAACCGATTTTATCCCTTCGAAGTTTCTGTGTTTTGTAGACCAGATTTACAATGAACAAGTTCAAAGAAGAAGCTGGTGTACTATGTTAAAGAAGGTATCAATTTCTTAAATCAGCAATGTATAAGTTACATTTGGTAAATTTTATAAGTATAATAGATTTTTGTTTAAAGAAAATAAATTATGTGTACCTAAGAATTTATTAAAAGAACTAATAGTTAGAAAAGTATATGGGGTTGGATTAATGGGATATTTTGATATTAAATTTTTTTTAAATATTTTAAATAATCATTTCTTTTGGCTTCTTATAAAACGTGGTGGTGAGAAAATATGTGAAAGATTTATAATAAGTAAACAAACTAAATCTAGAATTTTACCTTATGAATTGTATACACCTTTACTTGTACTTAGTGAACCTTAAACTAATATTTCAATAGATTTTGTATTGGGTTTATCTAGGTCCAAAAGAGGTTTAAGATTCGATTTTGGTAATTATCGACAAGTTTACAAAACTACACATTTCATTCCTTTACTATATGATTAATGATGCAATGAATATAGTTAATTTGTTCTTTAAAGAAATTGTTTGTTTACTTGGCTTATCGAAAACCATTATTTCTGATAATGATGTTAATTTCTTGAGTTATTTCTAGAAGATTTTGTAGGGCAAGTTGAAAACTAATCTATTGTTTTCAATTATGTATCATCCTCAAATTGATGGATAAATTAGAGTGATAAACAGAACATTAAAAGTTTTATTACATCCAATCATTCAAAAGAACTTGAAGAATTAGAAATTTTTTTTACCGTATATTGAATTTACTTATAACTAAAGTGTTCATTTATTCATTGGACAATCACCATTCAAAGTTATTTATGGTTTCATTCAGCTTACCTCATTAGATTTGTTAAAGATCGAGCTAGTTTGGATGGTAAGAAGAGAGCTAAAATGATCAAGCAAATTGTATAAGAAGGAGCAACAAATATAAAGTGAAGTACTGAACAATATATCATTCAAGCCAATAAAAGGCAAAATAGAATTGTGTTCAAGCTGGGAGATTAGTTTGGGTGTATATAAGAAAAGAGAGATTTTCAACGCAAATAAGCTCTAAATTAAAATCAAGATAAGATGGACCATTTCAAGTGGTTTTGTACATCAATGATAATATTTATAAGCTTGATTTACAAGGTCAGTGTAATGTTTATACTACATTCTTTCTTCTTTTGATGTAAGTGACAGTTTGAGACAAATCCTTTTGAAAAGAGGGAGAATGATGGGAATCAGGTTAATATGCATAGAAGTTCAAGGAGTGATTCATTGCACATTAATATATGTCCAATTATAAGAGCTAGAGTTAACAAAATGTCCAAAGTTTTGAATTGGTTGATTCAAGCAATAAGCAGCATAATTGAAGAACAACCATCAAATCTTGATGATCTTAGCAATATAGGGGTGAAAGAGGAGCAACACTTAATTAATTTGATTCAAGTTCAAGAATTAAGTTAATTAAGTATATTTGAAGACTTTAAAACATAAATTTGAAGGAAAGAATATATTAGAAAAAAATAAGAAAGCTCACTAAAGTAAAAGTTTCCTAAAGTGATTTTTTGTTTAATTAGAATTATTATTATTTTTTATTTAATTAGAATCTTCCAAAAGTGAAAGTTTTTTAAAGGTCTTATTTAATTAGGACTACTATTTTTTTCTTGTTTAGATAGGATTTATTTTTCTTGTTTAACTATGATTATTTTAGAAGCCTATATAAAGGTTTGTTTTATTCAATCAAAAGGTTAAAAAACTATCACATCCCGACCCTAGGAATCGACCCACATGACAATCGTTGAAGCCTCAAAACACGTTTTATTAAATTAGAATAAATCCCAAAGATACGCAAGGCTTTAAATTCATATCCAAATCAAATCCAAACATAAATTCAATCCCAAAATTTTTCAAACACATCAACCTAATATTTTTCCAATTCAAATGTAAACCAATATCATTTATCAATATCAAACATAAAAATCCAAATATATCTCAATACAACACAAACTCGAAATTATCCAAACGAATATTAATACAATATTTCCCAATCAAATACTAAATAGTATCATTCATTGGTATCAAATCAAATAATACAAATATGTTTGATTTCAATACAAACTCGACCGAGTCAATACAAATACCAATCATTCAATATAGTTTGTTTCAATGGACCAAAGTATAAAAATGAGTCAAGTATCTAAAATCTATGATGAAAACTTTGGTCTGCTTAGCTATGTCTGTCGTATGACTATACTATCCTGAAATATAAGGGAAAGAGGTGAGTATTGAAAAATACTTAGTGAGTGAATGTATAAAATAATTTGCACACAACAATGTCGACTTTAAACTATCCTTTTCAAACTAGTATAGCATAAAGAAAATTATATATTAATAATTATATTATCATAAACCAAAACATCAATTCATAATATCAGTTATTCTATGGTCTATTAGATTTTCCTCCATCCCATTTTAGGTTGTAAGACAATCTTCACCTTGTAGAGTTATGATATGGTCTATTAAATTTCTATTTGTAAGATAACCCTTATCTCATAGAGTTAAAAGTGCAATAGCATACTATACTTTTCAATATCAAATATCCTGTCATCTATTGGATTTCCAACTATAGGAAAATCCTTATCTTGTAGCGTATTTTCTCAACCATTGACACATAAAAACTGATATGGTAATTTTATAAGCGGCCTCCTAACCTTAATAATATAATAATCATGCCAAAAAAATCATCACAAGTCATACATAAGTTTACATATAAAATCGGAATCATATAATGAATTTCTAACTTCTTAATCCATTTCAAACATATAAGTTTGTATAAAGGTTTAAAGGAAATGAAAGAAACCAAGAAAAGTCTGCTAAAAAATTCGAGGCAGAGAATTATCCTCCTGACGATCTCTTCTCGACAGAGGTACTCTATCCAAATCGTTCATGCATATAGATATCCAAAAATAAGGTTTGACAACTTTTTTTCATAATATAAATGTATTATGTAATAACTAATGAATATGAATGTACATTCCGCTATTTATCTCAAAGTTCTTATTCAATGCGATTTATTCAATCTCGAATTCTCGGCAAATAACAACATAATTCTATATGCTTAATTATATCGACGAGTTTCACATCTCGACAATTCAATCTAATTCCTTGTAATTTAATATTTTGTGTATTCATTCTTACTTATATACGTTGATTTCAAGCTCAATTCATCATAATTGTACAAAATTAAATAATGTATAATGAAACCCTAAAATACATAGTGGAATATCTCATTATTTTTTATACCTAATATTCCAAATCGTAATTTTGACAATCTAATTATAATTATAATTACTCTACATCCTAATTAACACAATTTAAGTCGAATTTCTATGATTGAAACTAAATTTCTTAGATAAACAGTAAATTATAGAAATTGAAATTCATTAAATTATGCAATTAAAGCTATAAAGTGCTAGAAAACTTACCAAAAGGTTAATTCTAACCCTGGAAAGCTTTAATCATCACTGATTATAAAATTCCTCTCAATGAACAATAAGCCTTAACTCTCTCTTAGGCTCGTATCTCATTCAAATTAACGAAACAAAGCATGTATATTGATAAGTGCAGTTATGGTGATTTATAGCAAGAAATCACAATTTAATTAATGAGAAAATGAAGAAATTATAAGAAAATAGAGAGGATTGAAAATGAACACAGACAAGGGGAGAAGAAACTGATTGAGAAAGAAGAGAAGAAAATGAATTTTCTCTATTTTTAGCTACTTATATAATGGCTTACACAATTATTGGTGTTGTATGCCCTAAAATTGTTCGGATTATCGATTTTAGATATTTTGTATTGAATTACTGTATATTATATATTATACATATTTATTAATAAATAAATTATTTATTATTCATATATGTATGATGCTTCTTTTATTAATCATACTAACGATAGAATATACATATGAATTGTCTAGATAATTCGATCATTGAAATTATTCTCTATGATAGTCATATTGACTGGGCATCGATATTGTATAGTAGGTACACTAAATATCTCCAAGTAAATAGTATGAGATAATATTAGTATGAGTGATATGATAGTTATGTCATTAAGAAATTAGTGTTGATTAATAGTTAAAAAACTATTCTTCAAACGTGACCTAAGTTATGATGAATCAAAAGGAAGTATATTATCAATGATTCGTTATGTAATTATGCTAGTGTGTTAATTATCCCTTTGATTTTAGATGTCATTATCGCTATTCTATATAGATTTACATGGTTTATATGGTATATGAGTGCAGGACTAATTGCGTCTCGTACAAGAAGTTGATTTGATCATGTGTTATTTATATCAAAATACGAAAATTATCAATACAGGATTCAGTGACTCGATATAAAGGATTTCGAGGTTTCATTGACTCTTTTCACTTCGAGGTCCAAATCAAATATTGGCAAATTTATGAAATCAAAATCTTTAGTAAAAGTAATTAAAAGTTATATGAAATAGTTCATGATAACGAGTTCAGAGTATATTAATCATTAGTCTGTACAATAACTGTAACATCCCATATCTCATCTCGAGGGTATAATTATCATTTTTTACATCTTCCGTCCATACATCTGCATTTATTTCACGTTTCATAGGATTGTGGGTGTGATCCTAGGCTCGTGTGGGGCCTATTAAGTGAAAATTCGAATTTTGGTGGATTCGATCGATCGAACGGGGGGATTCGTTCGATCCAATCAGTCGGTCGACCAAAGGAGTTAGTCGTTCAACCGAAGTGTGAATTCGTTCGATCAAAGTGGTGGTTCAGTCGATCGAAAATTTACAAGCTCTCTGAGTACTATTTACACCAAGGGATTCGGTCGATCGAAATGCTATCCGTTCGATCGAAGGGGTGGTTTGGTCGATCGAATCTTCGATTCGTTCGACTGAATCAACGCGAAATGACAAAAATACCCTCTTCTAGAAGCTTCTCTCTTAAGGGAACTTAAGGGCAAAATAGTAATTTTACCATTTTCCTATAAAAAGGGGTCAGGGGCCGAAATTTGGTGAATTTCTCTCCTTCTCCTCTTCTTTTCCTCCTCCTTCGTTCATCCTCTGACTCACAAACACACATTTTCCGTTTTTCGTCATTTTTTCAATTTCTCCTCACCATTTTGCTGCATTCTAGCTCCCGAGTGCGATGGTAGCTTCAATTTGTGACTAAAGGCGCTGGATTTGAG
>JAVXUL010034861.1:0-11267 GCA_035590515.1 Trichilia minutiflora
ATTTGTGAACTCTCGTGTAGTTATTGGTTAGATGGTTGTGTCTATAGATCTATTGAGCAAGAATTTTATAAATTATTTTTATCATACACACTTTAATGCATGATGGTGGGTTGCAAGTTGAGAATTTGATAATATTTGTTTTGATAATTTTATTAGAGTTGCATCTAAAAGCTAAGAAAAAATATTTTAAAATATCATAAATAAATAATTGTTCATTTCCTAAAGAGGTTCAAAGGGGTATCTTAAAACCTAATACCCTAAGATCAACTAGTCTGGATGTCATTGATCGAAGAATTGGGTTATGGTTATTGTTTTTAGTTTAAACAAAATATTTGCCCAAAAGATGTTAATTCTTGTGAACTAATAAGAATGAATTTTGTTCTTTTTTTTAATAAAAAAATCCATAATATATGTGTCACTTTATGCACAAAAGAAGATTTATGGATTTCTTGTTTGAGAGATTTATGGCTACACTTGAGACTTGTGATTGAGGGTTTACTTATTTGAAAATATCAAAAAGAAGTAAAATAATAAATCTCTTATAAGTGAGTTTTTATTTCAATTCATGGTCAAATGTTAACGCTTTGTATTGCTAAGGGACTAGCAATAAGCTAATTGGAGTGTGTGATGAGTACATAAAAGTGTACATATACTAAGATTTAAATTCATCATTTTACACTTCAAAGTATAATTAACTCTCTCATTTATGCATATTTCTAGTCTTTGATGTAAAATTTACTTTGTTTGTAATTTCAGTTAATTTTGGTTTTAGTACAGTGAACATAAAAAGAGCATAACTTTTCATCTAAGAGAGTTATTTATGTGAATCTTGATCCATTAGAAAGATAACCCATTGGATAAAATTTTTATGTTTGATCCAACCATCAATTCTAGCTTTAAGTTATATGTTTTAAGCTATCAATCAAGTCTCGTTGCTGTTCCAGTCTAGTCCGACCTTGTTTCAGTAATTGGCCTATAACTTTTGATAGAAATTTCAGATTGACTTGATACAAGTGGCATTCGAAAGAGGAGTAAAATATATACAACTTTTATATTTACTATAAGGGATGAATCATTGATATTTGATGTCATATATAACATTTTTGTAGATGACAGAATATTTCAACTTCATTTGTCAAAGTTTTCAACTTAATTGTCAAATGTTACACCTATCTACTTTGACATTTAGCTCTCATATTTGCCTATAAATAATAACACTATTTTGTGTTCTGAGAATGCAATAGATGGATTAGAATTAGTTTGTAATAAAATTTCATTCTCTCTTCTCCATGTCTTTTTAAAGTTCTAGTTAAGGTTAGGTGGTTGATACTAAGGATGTATGATATGTTCTTTAGATCTCATCTTTAATTTTAATGTTTAAACTCTTTTTATTAATTGAATATGCATGTTTTGAAAAATGTTTTTAAGCATTTAAACTCTATAATTTTTATTTCTTTGATTCATTGTAGACATATGACACAAAAAATGTTTTGAACATTAAATATCTTAAATATTTTTATCAATTAATTTAAAGAAATGATTTTAATCATATATTGATTTTTTAAAGAAAATATATTTTTCATGTAGCAAATGATTTTTATCTTTCGATTGGGATAACTCTTTAGTTAATCTCAATTGAGTTAAATAAGAGATCTAAGTTACTACTACATCCTAAAATATCAATTTTTAAAGCCTTAGTGTTTTAATTTATATTTAATTTTTATTTGATAATTTCTTCTTTAAAATTAATCCATCATTTGTTCTACCTTTACTATTAGACTTATTTTACTGGACCTTGGCTTGGACATAACCTAATTAAACTCTTGAAAAAAACACTCTCTGTGGATACGACACTTGGACTCATCGTAATATACTATAACAGGACTACCTATACTTAGGTACAAAATCTAATTGAGATAACCTCTTGACAGAGAATTCAAGTTTTGAATTAACTTAGTGTCAAGAACGATGCCAATTTCTATTCTACTTTATCGTATTACACCTGTAGAATTAAAAGAATTGAAAACTCAATTGGAAGACTTGGATAAAAAAGATATTTTTTTACCAAGGTTATTTCGTGGGGTGTACCAGTGTTATTTGTGAAAAAGAAAGATGGTACATTGAGATTGTGTATTGATTATAGATAACTCAATTAAGTAACCATAAAAAACAAATATCCACTGCCAAGGATTGATGATCTGTTTGATCAGTTACAAGGTGCAAGTGAATTTTTAAAGATTGATTTGAGATAGGGATATCACCAACTTAGGAGTAAAGAGGATGATATTTAAAAAATCGTATTTAGAACTCATTATAATCATTATGAGTTCTTGGTCATGCTTTTTGGATTAACAAATGCACCTGGACCTTTTATAGATTTAATAAATTGAGTTTTTAACCCCTATTTAGACAAGTTTGTCATTGTGTTTATTGATAACATATTTGTGTATTCTAAAAGTAAGAAAGAACATGTTTAACATCTCAAAGCAGTACCTCAGACTTTGAGAGAGAGACAATTTTATGCTAAATTCTTTAAGTGTGAGTTTTAACTTAAAGAGCTGAATTTTTGGGGGCATGTTGTATCAAGCAGTAAGATATTTATTGATTCAAAGAAGACTGGAGCTATAATATAATGTGAACGGTCGAAGAATATCACAAAGATTTATAATTTTTTGAGACTAACAGGATATTATAAGAGATTCGTTGAGGGTTTCTCCTTGTTGGTTGTACCACTAACTCAACTTATAAGAAAGAAAGTTAAGTTTGATTGGGATAATCAACGTGAGCAGAGTTTCCAAGCTTTAAAAAATTATCTCATTTCAGCACTAATGTTGATACTTTCTACGCTATGAGGTAGGTATATGGTATACAGTGATGCCTCGAGGCAAGGTCTCAGATGTGTACTAATGCATAATAGAAAGGTGATAGCTTATGCATTTTGGTAGTTAAAAAAGCATAAAGAAAGTTACCCTACCCATGATTTAGAGTTGACAACCATGGTATTTGCATTAAAGATATGAAGACATTACTTATATGAAGAGCAAAGCCAAGTATTCACTTATCACAAGAGCCTCAAGTATTTACTCATACAGAAGGAGCTGAATTTGAGACAATAGAGGTGGTTAAAATTGGTTAAGGATTATGACCTAATCATTGACTACCATCTGAGAAAGGCAAATGTGATAGCAGATACTTTGAGCAGGAAGTCTTCATCCAGTTTGGCTCATGTTTGCATTAGTTACATGTTATTATTGATGGATTTAGAAATGATGAGAGTGTCATTAGAGTATGATAAGGTTGGAGCTTTGGTGGCTAATTTTGTGGTCAGACCTATCCTAGTGACTTGGTCAAGGCTTATCAAGGGATTTTATATAATAAGTAGAGTGACTTCTACTTCATTCAGGATAGGATATTAACCTTCAAGGGACGAGTCTGTGTGCCTAATGATAAAGCATTAAGAGAGGCTATTTTAGAAAAAAATGTATAGTTTTATATTTACTATACATCCAAGCAGTACTAAGATATACCAAACTATTAGGGAGAGTTATTGGTGGTTGAGGATGAAGAGCGATATAGTCGAGTTTATAGCTAGATGTTTGATATTTTAGTAGGTAAAGGCAGAGCACCAGAGACTTGTAAGAACCCTACAGCTTTTATATATACTTGATTAGACGTGAGAGTACATTACAATAGATTTCGTGGTTAGCTTGCCTCTAACATAAGCTGACCATGATGCTATTTGGTTAATTATGGATCGACTCACTAAATCTGCTCATTTTCCGTCAATCCAGATAAATTTCTTCTTGGATAAGTTGGCCAAATTATACATAGTAGAGATCATCGATTGTATAGAGTGTTATCTACACTTGTGTTACATCGAGATCCTCTTTTTACCTCTTGATTTTGGCTAAGACTTCAGAAAGCTATGGGTACTTAGTTAACCTTTAGTTATGTATTTCATCCTCAGATAGATGGACAATTAGAAAAGACCATTCAGATATTAGAGGTCATACTTTGAACATGTGTTATTGAGTTCAAGGCAATTGGGATATAATCCTATCATTTATAGAGTTTGCGTATAATAATAGTTATTAAACTAGTATTGGGATGACGCTTTATGAAGCTTTATATGGAAAAAAGTGTAGAGCTCCATTATATTAGGATGAAGTCAGTAAGAGAAAGATTAGTAATAAAGAATTGATAGAGATCACAATTGAAAAAGTGAAGATTATCCGAGAAAGATTGAAAGTGGCACAAGATAGATAGAAATCATATGCGAATGATCAAAGAAGAGAAAACTGAAATTCGAAGTAGGTGATCAAATTTTCTTGAAAGTATCACTCTTTAAAGGAATAATCAGATTCAAAAATCAAGGAAAGTTACATCCTCGATATATTAGATTTTTCAGTATAGTGAAAAAATTGGGCTAGTAGCATACAGACTAGATTTGCCATTAGAATTAAACCAGATTCATAATGTATTTCATATATTTATGCTCAAGAAGTATGTGCCAAATCCATCACACATACTCGAAACACAACCAATTAATTTAAGAGAAAATCTCAGTTATATGGTTCAATCGATAAAGACTCATGATTGATAAGAATGAGTATTGAGGAGTAAGATTTTTCTAATGGTGAAAGTCCTATGGCGGAGCACCATAATTAAAGAAATGACTTGAAAACCTAAGAGTTTGATGAGATAATAATATCTAAACCTCTTTTAACAATAAAGTATGCTTAACTTGAAAGGCAGATCTTTTGTGTTTTCTATATGACATACATCTTATGCTCAGTATTATCTTGATCTTTAGAAGTTGCACTTTCCTCTTTTAGTAATAAATAACAAGTAAGGTATTCTAAAATATATTTATTTGATTATTACAGTAAAAAGAAACTGTATGTATTGCGATAATTTCCTCATGTCATATAGAATTGTGAGGACAAAATTGTTGGTTTCTAATGGCCTAAAACATGCATAACAGAAGTTTTCTTTCCTAGGAAAACAACCCTAGATTTATGCTTTTAAATGACAAACATAAGGTGCCAAAAACAGAGCTCAACGTGATTACCTTATAAGCCTGTGGATTGGATGAAGAATAAGCTCATAAGTGTGAGCTCTCAACACTTGAAACTCACCCCCAAGGAGCTCCCATAGCTGCCCTTCCTGTTGGAGAAGAAGATGGAATCCAAAATTAGAGAATTTAACATATTTTCCATCATTTATTAATACAATAATAATCTAATAAATATTATAAAATAATGAGGGAGTTATGTGATATAACCATACTTATATTACATGGATAAACTCAAGTCAAACTTGAATATAATATCTTTAACCAAGATTAAATAATTCAAAAATTAATTAATTAATTAAATATATATATTAATATACCAAGTGTCAAAATATTAGCTATGTAAATTTTAACTCTTGACAAATTCTCTAACCATTAAAGAATTTGATAATTAGACATATTAATATATATATTGAATTTTCATAAATCCAAAATTATGATACATTTATCATAATGCCCTTGGTGAACATTATACATAAGGGTAAAATAATATTTTCTTTTTAAATTAAATATTTTAATTTAGAATTTATCATTTTCTATTAAAATTATCTTTTAATATATTTGATAATCATATTTGTATCACATAGGGGATAAAATGGTTATTTTACACTAAATTAATAATTTAATCTAATTTTTCATCATTTTACCTTATAATCACATTCTAAAATATTTGATAATCATTATAATCATTTTGAGTCAAGTAATTTACATTAAATTACTCTATGATATCAATATATCAATTATTTAATACTTTAAAGAATAATAAATACATATAACGATTATACATATTTATTTCGATATTTCAAGTTATCATGAAATCGCTAACTTTCTTTCAATAATATTTTTTCTTCTCATTCTTTATAGGAATTCTTAGAGAATTGGGTGGACAGTGAAGGTTCACCCTGACTCAATCATGAGCTAATGTCGAACACTTTGACACCGAATGCTTCAGTCTCAAATATTTCGATACCCATCGACTATAGTTACTGTCTAGCTACACGCCATAATCCTTAAGTCACGATAAAGAAGTTTCTTTATCAAACCTTCATTGATTGCAAATAACATGTAGGTAATATCCCTCTGTTACTATATCTTGATCGAGTCAGTATTTATGGAATGTCAAACCCTAATCTTGATGTCTACATGAATCGTCTACATATGCCATGATTGCTATAGCCATAGACTTAAAATCTACCCATCATATCGACATTCATTTAGAAACACAACTTAGGCAAAGTCAATGAAAACTCTCAGTTTATAGGGTTGAGTCAACAGATCCCATCTTACTTGTCAACCGAGCATTAATATAAATAAAGTATACCCAAAACGGATTCTTATACAAGGCGTGATTAGCCCTGCACGTATACACCATATAAAATATACCCATCCATATAGAGTCCAATTCTAAATATCTCAGGTCTAAGGATTATATCGCACACTATTGCAATCTATTGACAAATTATTGACTACATGCATACCATATGATTTATCAATATGTAGCTCTGTTTGATAAATAGTTCACCAACTATAAATCTATACTAATACTCTTATGACAATACTCATATTGTCAACCTACATATATCATTATATGATATCATTAGGTGACAACTAGTATACTTACTTTGTGATATAGTTGCCTAATTTATATCACGTACATAAGGAATAATATAATACTTTTATTTAATAATTAAACGAAAATATCTGGACAATTCACATATATTCTTTATATATGAGCATGCCAATATAAAGAAAACAGTTAATGTGTGTGAATAAAGAATAATTTTTTTATTGATAACCAAAAGATAATACAAGATCACTAACCCTAAAATCGATAAAACGAATGGTTTCTAGGGCATACACTAACAATCAACATATAAGCACATCAATCAATCTAACTTAATAAAATTAATCAATTTATTTATGTGGTTTAATTTTTCCAAAACTAAACAAATTAATTCAATTAATCAGATAATTAGTAACTTTGTTCATTATTTAAAAACACATATGAACATCAGTTTGCCTCCTTTTGGATTATGACAAAACAATAGAAATGCTCAAAAGTATTCAATCTAATTTCAAACAATAAGCTTAAAACTCCTCTTTAAAAGGTGAATTCCTAAAGGAAATCTCCCTTATTTAATAAATTTCTCCCCTTTTTGTCATCAAGAAAAGAAGAAAGTGAAGATAGTGTAGAGAATATTCATAAAAAACACAAAGTATGAAGGAAATAATGTAAATGCAATGCATATATAATCAGAGGAAAAATTAATAGTCCACAAATAAGAAACCAATAAGCAGCATAGACATCCAAAATCAAATACAATAAATGAATTCATCAATAATAATAATAATCTAAAAGCATGAACATCCATAATTATAATCATCCAAAGACATATACAATAAAATAAATCTTAAGCTATTTCTGACGTTACCAGTGCTCCCTAGGCTTGTCTCTCAAGATCTCTTCTTTATTTGAGGAAGGAAGCTTAACAATATATTCAGTCAAACTTATGCCTGATTTGGATGAGCTAGTTCCTTGAGTGGCGTATAGTGAGCGAACCTTGAA
The DNA here is from genome assembly GCA_035590515.1 of Trichilia minutiflora. NCBI lineage: Eukaryota > Viridiplantae > Streptophyta > Magnoliopsida > Sapindales > Meliaceae > Trichilia > Trichilia minutiflora. The sequence continues at coordinate 7,641 of JAVXUL010034861.1, forward strand.
AGAGCAGTCGAGTAGGCAGCACATGATAGTACGAAGGAGTTTGAGCTTATGTGCCTATAGGATAAGGAGGAAGTCTCAAGTAGATATTCTCAAAAGATAACTCAATACTAGCATGTGCAACAATGATGTCCTATCTAAAATAATCAACCATATGGCCCAAAACTATGATTTTTTGATCAAATGTTTGATGTACAGTGGTAACTAAAGACTTAAAGCACTTTAACTATTAAGAAAGTTCGATAATCATCTGGATGATGTGATCTGAGTTTGAAATCAATGGAGATAGTGATAACATGGCTATGCAGATAAGTAGAGACTGAGCTGATCAGATAGAGAACTCTTTAATAGGCGCAAAAGGTGGAAAAGCATCCGATATGGCTACAAATATCTGCTCAGCAGTGGGTACTGGAGGAGAAAGTGGTTGAAGAGGCAGAACCTCATTGCCCTGATACTCATAAACTATTAGATTGGGTGACGAATACTATAATAAAAAAAAAGCCAATTGATATCATTCTTGAATTATCTAAGTCCCATTAGGCAGCTTCTCTTAGTGCAAATGCCTGAGGATAGTTTTTGTAAGAAACTAGTATGCTATGTTTCCTAAAATATGAAAATAAGTTTACATGTCGTAGGATCAAGAAAATGAATGTGCTATGGATGAGAAAAGCTTATCTTATATGGTTGTTAACCTTTGCTACCCTTTGTACAATTTTTGAAGCTTGAGAACACAAAATTAGGTTCTCCTCTATCTTGTGATGCCCTTGGCTTATTGATTTCTCTCTTGGCTTTCTTAAAATTCAATCCAACCCTTTGATAAGCCTAGGTTTTCAAATAAAAATCCTAGGTTTTTAATCTTTGAAAACACTTTTCAACGCTTGAAATTGCTCTTACACTTTGCTAGATCTCTTCACAAGGATCCTAAAGCACACTTGTATTAACCAAAATGATCAACAATTGATCAGATATGTGTGGATGAAAGTCATGGCAAGAAGAAGAAGAAGAAAACTCCAAAAATGCTTCTTTTCTCTTTCATTTTTTATATAATGAAAAATAATCAATTTCCATATTTATATTTCATAATTTAATCAACCATTAATTAAGAAATACATGGAAATTCTTTTGACAAAATGTGTGGACAATATTAAGCCACATCTTATGTATGTCTACCACTTGTTAACATTTCATTTGCTAGGATAAAATATTAACATACTTCACTTATTCCTACACCAAGCTTAGGTTAACCAATCATATTACCTTAGCTTAATATATTTGAGTAATGTACAAAATAATTAGGGAAAAACCAAGCTAATCGTGGGCAAGAATAATAAGTTTATCATAAAGCCGACAGTAGATGATATAAGCGAATTAAATTCTTTTAATTCCTTTTATATCCAGAATTAAATTCTTTAATTCTTTTTATTTAATTACTCTATAAATAGATTAATTAAATATGTCTACAGACCAATATTGACTCCTATCCATGCCATACGGCTCCTCGATTATAATGAAGTCTGCGGCTTAAAAAAAGAACCTTTTTATTATCAGTTACTGTGTAACTCAATCCTTTCGTCACACAATGCTCCAATCGAATTAGGGGTATGATATAATCATCAAACTCTTTTAGATTCAATGCTATGTATAATGAATAACAGATAATGACTCTCTTATGTATTTTCATTAAGAACACACTTCTTAATTTAACACAATATACAACTCCAGCCAAGGATTTCGCGAGTTAAATCTGAATTATTCACATAGAGCATTCTACCTCAAATACTAAAGCTAATAAATCCTTTCTTGAACATTTGCATACCTTCATAAATGTCTCATCACACCTAATAACTACCTATCACAAGCCTAAGAACAGACTTGCCCAAAAGTATCAAAGTATGGGAATTCAAACATAAGGTAACCATGATGTTGTAAAATTTAAGGACTATTTACACCACTGATACAACGAATGTTCAATTGACGATTAAGTGTAATTAACATTTAGATAATTCGTACGAGTCCATTCAGTGAACTCATACTTAACTAATGAGTACCTATACACTTTCTTTAGTGTCTTCACATAAGTAATCTACGAGATCGATTATCCTCTATCGCGTAGAGCAAGGATAGTGTCTTTTTGGTATTATGAAGGCCCATTTTATAATCCCATAATTAGGAACATTTAGGAATGATTCTATGAATATACAGTCTCATAAATATGAACTCATCATAACTATATATATTGCATACATTCCATAGACTTTATCATTATATGTAAATCAAGCATACATATGCAAATGATAAAAGAAAAATATAGATATAAGAAAATACTCATTTTATTAATCATAACATTTACAAGAGTTTTATAAATTTACGATCATTGATTACATCGTGATTGGCTTTTAAGGTATACAACTCTTTTAATCTTCTACTTGCACTCAAAGCCAATCACCTCTATAATAAAGACCCATTTTCCCAAAATGTTCTTTATGCATCTTTTGAGATAAGGCTTTGGTGAATGGATCTACGATGTTTTAGTCAGAGGGTACTCTCTCAATACGGATATCTTTTTAAGCTATAATCCCCCGAATAATGTGGAATCTTTACAATATGTGTTTGGATTTCTAATGAGACCTGGGGGTGGAGTTTTCTTTGCTTGTACTATAGTCCCATTGTTATCACAATACAAAATAAATCTGCAATGGTAGGAACCACACTAAGTTCAGTAATGAACTTATTCATCCAAACACCCTCCTTTGAAGCTTCTGAAGCTGCTATATATTATGCTTTAGTGATAGAATTTGTGATAAGTTCCTGTATGGAACTCCTCTAACTTATTGGTCCATCATTTAATATGAACATATATCATGAGGTAAATTTGCTATCATCTTTATCTGACTGAAAGCTTGAATCAGTATAACCCTTAAGTGTCAAGTTATGTCCTTCATATACTATAAACAAATCTTTAGTTCTTCTTAAGTACTTTAGAATTTTTTACGGCTTTTCAATAACCCTCACCTAGACTAGCCTGATATCTACTCGTATCATTTAGAGCATAGGCTATATTTAGCCTCGTATATAGCATAGCTACATGATAGAACCAATTTTCGAAGCGTATGGTATCCTACTCATGTAGTCTTTCTTTGATTGTGTTTTAAGAGACATTGCCTTAGAGAGAGTCACTCTATGACACATCAGTATGTATCATCTCTTGGAGTTTTCTATAATAAACCTTTTTAGTAATTTATCTATGTCTATAGACTGTGATAATCCTATCATTTTATGAGATCTATCACGATAAATCTTTAGACCTAATATTTAAAATGCTTCTCCCGAGTCTTTCATGGAGAATTAGATGACAACCAAATCTTTGCTGATTGTAATATTCCTACATCATTCTTAATGAGTAGTATATCATCCACATGCAAAACTAGGAATATCACCCTGCTCTCACTAACTCTTTTGTAAACACACGGATCATCAGGGTTTCTTATAAAATCAAACTCTTTGATTGTCTCATCAAAATGTATGTTCTATGATCAGGAAGCTTGCTTATGTCTATAAATGGACTTTTGTAACTTGCATACTTTGTTGGCATTTTCAGTAGATATAAAATCCTCTTACTGTGTCATATAC
>JAVXUL010034872.1:0-11266 GCA_035590515.1 Trichilia minutiflora
CATTATCCATTTTCCATATTTTGTGTTATTTTTGATTAATGAGTTTGAAAATAGGTACTAATGCCTTGCGGGTTCTAGGAGTACATTCTAAGTGATAGGATGTATTCTTGAGATTTACGGCGATTGTCACGTGGCCGACTAGGGTCGAGGCATGACAAATTCTCTACGACTCACCACAGTAAAATATAAAAAGAACTTAACCAGGTAATCCTTAAGAACAAATATCAACTACCAAGAATTGATGATTTATTTGATTAGTTGCAGGATGAAAATGTGTTCTTTAAGATTGACTTGATATTAAGATATCACTATCTCAAGATTAAAGAAGATGATGTTCATAACTCATCATTTAAGACTCATTATAGTCTTTATGAGTTGTTGGTCATGTCTTTTAAGTTAACAAATGCACCTGTAGCTTTTATAAATTTAATATAGACAAGTTTGTCATTGTGTTTATTAATGATATACTCGTGTATTCAAGAAGTAAGAAAAAATATGTTCAACATCTCAGAGTAGTGCTTAAGACTTTGAGAGAGAGGCAATTATATACAAAATTCTCTAGGTATGATTTTTAGCATAGAGAGGTGAATTTTCTCGGGCATTTGTATCAAAAAGTGGGATATTTATAGATTCGAGAAAGATTGAAGTAATAGTATAATGGGAATGGCCAAATAACATCATTGAGATCCATAAATTCTCTAGATCCATAACTCATTGGCCGAAAACTTTTATGTTCGGTCCAATAATCAATTTAGGCTCTAAGTTATATTTTTAAAGCTATCAATCAAGCCTAGTTGCTGTTCTAGTCCAGCCCGACCATGCTTCAGTATTTTGCCCATATCTTTTGATGTAAATTTCTCATTTACCTGAAACAAGTAGCAGATGAAAGATGAGTCAAATATCTATAACTTTTATGTTTACTATAGAAGTCCTCTTATCTCTATGTCTTTCTAAAGTCCTATCTAAGGTTAGAAAGTTGATATTAAGGATATATGGTATGTTTTTCTAGATCTACCTTTGTTTTTAATGTTAAGTTCTTTTTATTAATTGTATATCCATGTTTTGAAAATTGTTTTTAAGCATTTAAACTCTTTGATTTTTATGTAGACATTTGGCACATTGAATGCTTGGAAAAACTTTCCTTGATTCATTGTAGATATATGGCATAAAAAATACTTTGAGCATTAAATGTCTTTAATATTTTTCTTATATTTTTTTACCAATTAATTTAAAGGCATTGTTTTAATTAAATATTGATTTTTTGAAGAAAATATATTTTTCGTGCATCAAATGACTTTTATCTTCTAATGGGGATAACTCTTTAGTTAATCTCAATTGAGTTAACATAAAGGATTTAGTTTACTACCATCATCCTAAAATATCAATTTTTAAAGCCTTAGTATTTTAATTTGTATTTAATTTTTACTTGGTAATTCTTTTTTTAAAATTGATCCATCATTTATTTTACATTTATTATTAGACTTTTGTTATTAGACCTTGACTTAGACATAACTCAATTGGACTCTTGAAAAAAACACTCCTTGTGGATATGATACTTGGATTCACTGAACAATATTATAACAAGACTACTTATGCTTGGATACAATAATCTAATTGAGATCACCGAGAAAGGCTAAAAGAGGCACAGAACAGACATAAATCATATGCAGATAATCGAAGAAGATACTTGAAATTTAAAATAGGCAATTGGGTTTTCTTGAAAGTATCATCATAGAAAGGAATAATCAAATTCAGAAATTGAAAAAAGTTCCATCATTGATATATTGAACAGTTCAGTATTGTGGAAAGAATTAGTCCAATATCATAGAGATTGAACTTGCCACCAAAATTAAGCCAGATTCATGATGTATTCCATATGTCCATGCTCAAAAAGTATGTATTAGATCCATCACACATATTTTAAGTATTGCTAATCAATTTGAGAAAAAATCTTAGTTATGTGGTTCAATCGGTAAGGATTCTCAATTGGAAAGAACGAGTTCTGAGGACCAAGATTATTCTGATGGTGAAAGTACTATAATGGAGTACCACAGTTGAAAAGATGATTTGGGAATCTAAGAGCTTGATGAGATAGTAATATCCGCACCTTTTTTAACATTGAGGTACATTTAGCTTGAAGAACAAACCTTTGTGTATTTTTCTATATGATGTAAGTTTTTATAGTTAATATTATCGTAGAAGTTACAATTCCCTCTCCTAGTAATAAATAATAACTAAAGTATTCTAAAATATCTTTATTTGATTATTAGAGAAAAAGAGTTGTACACGTTAGTAATAGTTTTCCTTCCTGTACTTTTTAAAATACATCATATAGAATTTTGAGGATAAAATTCTTTTTAAGGCGAGAGGGATTGTGAACCTCATTTCTTAAATCTATGACCATTATGGTAAATTTATTTATTTGTGTGTGTGCATGTTATTGCATATTGTTCAGGCATTGTTAGGTTTACCATTTGAAAATTCTATATTAGAAGAGGTATGTGATGTTGAATGGTTCATTAATGAGAAAGAGCTGAATTTTTTACCCTGAAATTGACTCTAATTGAAAAAAAAAGTTTTTGTAGAATATTATAAGCATAATCTTTATGTTTACATGTTTTCAGTTTTAAATGAATATTAAATTATGATTTGTTATTGAAAACGATCAAGGATTATTTGATATGAAGCTAGGAGGCTAATGTGTTCATGATGTGAATTCATTTATATTGATTTTCTTATTGATTTTAGGCCATATTTTATAATTATGAATGTCATGCCCCCCACCGTAGGGCCTACATATGATAATTATCACAAATTTTTAATATGCATTCCTTAGGTCCAAAATATATAACGAAAACCTTAACACTATAATGGCACCTGTTTTTTATAAAACAATTTTAAACGCTTTTAATATTTTCTCTAAACTCTCAAACTATATTTTTTCAAAATCAAATCCCAAACACTTCTAAAATATACCTTCAAACCATCGTAAATGAAATCATGTATTATCATATCAAGAACATAATACTTATCACCAATAAAGATATTCAAAGTATAAAATAATATAATTATTCTTCTTATAAAGTCAAATACTAAAATTTACATCAAGTTTATGTAATTTTTGATAACTAAGAAGACTATAAATGTTATAAAATTCTCCTAATGAACTCAAGGGAAATGAAAGTGAGTTAAATATAAAAATTATACCTGAAAATACCACTTCAGAAGCTATCACCACCCTCCTGATATCTGGACTAAGCTCGAAATTTCCTACGTATGGGGGGGAAAATGATGAGTATACTATTGTATACTCAGTAAGTGAAAATAAAAATGAAAATTTATACCAATTTAAAATTTTTTGAAAAGAAAATTTTAAAATAATTAATATATTTAAAAATACTTTTATAGTATAAGTTATAACCCAAAACCAATAAGAAAATCATTGAGGCTAACTACCTTTCTGGTAATTACTCTGATCAGGAGTAATCTCGAGTTATCATGGATTTTCTACATAGTTTTAAAATAATCAATGTTAAATAAAATTTTTTTTCATAAAAGATAGAAGTATGCATGTGTTTAGTGAAAATTTGCCCACCATTGATGTTAGCTTCAAGTAGTTTGTGAATCCTAACAAGATTGTCTTTTACATTTTTGCTTAACAAGCTACTCTATCCCAAATGAGGTTATTACCTTCCTTATACCAGCCTTATTGATGCACACTCACCTAGTACAACCCCATGTCATGGCTCGTACCTAGGCTATTTAAAATTGTAGGTACAATATTGGCCTACTTGGCTATATAATCATGAAACAAAATATATAATCTGGCATACTGGCCATATCTTATCAACAAACCACAAAAATCCAATTCAATTTTAAATAAATCGATATTTATGTATATATGTGTGTATTAATAGTACAAATCTCAAAATAATACTAAAAGCCAAAATGAAATCAAAATAAATCAATTTACATCATGGGTATATTGGCTTCTTATTCTCATGCATCATATAAAATTTATCACAAAATCATTTATTCATAAAAACTTATAAATATAGAAAATAAAGAAAGGTTCAAAGTTCAAAAACAATTAAAATGTTTTAAATTAAAACATTTAGAAAAGAATTTTAGGAGAAATGAGTAAATTTAACTCCTGCTAGGGGGAGGGTAAGCACTCCCTAATCACGCCTTTATCCTCGACACCTCTTGAGTGTCTCTAGCATGAATGTCATTGCCTAAAACACGTTTATACCAACAATCTTGTTAAGACTCAAACTTAAGAATATAATGCCACCTATATACACATAAATAGATCTTAATTCGGTATCCTATAGTCGACTTATACTCGTTTATGATATTTTTTGTTTAGGCCATTTATTTGTTTGAATGTGTCAGGCCCCAACCCGTAGGTCCCACACGTGACAATCGTCATAGACTCCCAAGGTATACTCAATCACCAGAATGCACCCTGTGAGCCTATAAGGCCTTTACAAACCCTGTTACAAAATCATTCATGCAACGCTTCTCAATAAAATTCAACTGACCACCCAAAATTCAAATCAATTCAAGAAACCACAAACACTTATATAAAAGAACATTTCAATCTTTTTCCACAAACCAATCATCAAAATAAATCAAAAACGATATCCAAGTAGTTTACACATTTGTTTTCTATTATATAAACGAAAAATACAAATTCAAATTATAGAACAACTCCAGTGGACTAAGACTTCTCTAAGTGAGTCGATTAGCAGAAGTATACCTAAGATCCTTTCAACTTGAAAGAATCACCACCACTGAGTGGTTGCTGACAATCTAAACCTGAAACTGGAGAGTGAGGTAGGGTGAGTATACGGGAGTATACTCCGTGAGTGAACTATAGTAAACATAAATAAATAAAATTTGATTTATAAATGGAAAAGCAGATTCAAGATATATTACAACAGTTCAATAAAAGCAATAAATATTTCTTTTAGTTTGGAACCTCAAACCATATAGTGAAAATCATAGGGCTGGCTGCTTTTCTCAGAGATTACCCTAGCCCTGGGGATCCCGAGACCGTCAGTGGATTTTATATGCAAGTAAAACATGCTATTTTATAAAAGATAGTTTTATATTCAAGAAACAAAACATTCATAGTTTTTCAGAAAACATGCCCACCTCTGACATTCGTCTCGAGCAGCTACGAGGTGACGTCAGTTAGCCACAAGGTAACATCAATGACTAACTTGATGAGACTCACAGGTGACGGAATCACATCTCCCTCACAATATCACAATCATCATATAACAGCTCACCTGTGCAGCTTTCACTCACCTAGGCGACCTCTCTCCCAGGCCATCCCTAAGCTATCACATATAACACTCACCTGGGGTTCACATCCTAGTAAACTCTCCCCCAGGCTACCACTCTGTCGCTACAGTAAGTAAATCGGCTCCCATGGCCATTATCACTATTATACAAACATAAATCCTGGTCCACTGGCCATATTATCATCATAACAATCATAAAATATAGCCCACTAGCTGTATCATCATATCAAATCAATATCAAAGCATAGCATATTAAATATGGGTTCAAAGGCTATAAATCATATATAACACATATATGCCAACAACCATTTAAAACCATTTGGCTCTTCGGCCATAGAATAAACGAACAGGTATATTTATATGAGCATCAGAAATCATTTTAAAACATTTAAAAGTATCCACTCACAACTTAGGGAGGGTATACACTCCCTAGTTTTTCTTATTCCTCTGTGTGTCACGCGGATACGTCGCTCGCGTATCATCGCTTAAACACATATATCCAAATATACATATCAATATACATTTCAAAATATGTAAGAGATTCAAATATGTGTAATGCATACTAACTCAGGTTTTTCAAAATCGAACAATATGCAAAATTGGCTAAAACCCTTATTTTTCGTCTAATTACCCATACATTTCTATCACGAATCCATATTACAACTATACTAGCATAATTCAACTCGATTTTATAACTTAGACCTGCGAATCTCACACGTCTATCGGAATAATAACCCTGATTACTGTTCATATTTACCTATTTTCTCTAAATTACATATATGGCTTCCTATTGACCTGCTGGGTTATTCTACAATTTAACTAACATATAAAAACCATAATGCATATGTCAAAATTATCGAAATCTATTGGGATAATAGTAAAATCCATACAAATGAAAGTTGATAAAATGCGAAATGAGATATACAAATAGGTTAGGAATGAAGTTACGAACCTCGTGGTATGGTTGATTATCCTTGATTTCGCTCGAAAGTCGAAAAACCCAAACTTTCTTCCTAAAATCCTAGCTTCTCTTTTCGATTTCTATGCTTTTATTGCCAAAATGAAGCTCCCAGGGAGTTAAATGCAACAAATGCGATTGACAAACGAAGAGAAACCAAAGTTTGGGCAAAATGTGATGAAGATTTAGTGAGAGAATAAGCGTGAAGGAGGGAAGGAGAGAAAGAAGAAGAAAACTAAGAGAAATAGGGCCTCAACCCCTTATTTATAGAAAATGATAAAATTATCATTTTACCCTTAAGTTTTCTTAAAGAGAATCTTCTAGAAATGGATAAAATCGTCTTTTTGTACCGATTCGATCGAACAAATCAAAGTTTGTTCCAATGAATTACCCCTTTCGATCAAATGAACCAGGATTCGTTCGAATGAATTCTTTGACATATCTTGAAGTTAGAGAGCTTCTATTTTATCAATCGAACGAATCCTCATTCGTTTGAACGAACAAGCACTTTGACTAAATGAGAGACTCTTTCGATCGAACGAAGTTCAATTTGATCGAACGAATATCCCTACTCGTTCGAAACGAATATAAGGCCATAAATTTTTTAGGAAGTCTCCAAATTGTCGATTGAATGAACTAGGCCATTCGATCGATCGAACCTGCTAAAATGAAAATTCTTACTTGAGTCCTCTCCCAAATTTAAATCCATCAATGGGATCCCTAAGTTTACACTCTCAACACTTCCTAACTAACCAATTCTCAATAATAAGTCCTAAAACTACGCTGACTTGCTATCAAAATTCTTGATAAATGCAAATACATGAACAAAAAATATGTAAAATTATAAATATACCCTCGAAGTCAAAATACGGGGCTCACATTGTGTGTCTAATTGGGTGAGTAATTGGAGGTTGGCTGTGAAATGTCAACAATCATATAAAAAGGTCAATTAGAACTCAAGCAAGAGTTAAGTGCTGTGTGAAATAAAATGTGCAAGGTTTTAGTTGTTCAAACTCTAAATTTTATTTATGACTTTTACGAGTAAAAGAGGATTAGTAGTCAAGGTCAAATTTAGATTAACTTAAATTCTCTGAAGATGTGTTTTTGATAGATAATTAAAACCTAATACAAGTTTTCATGAATCACGATTACTTCGAATAGTCTTTAGTTTGATGTCAATGATTGGGAATCATATTCTCATCAATTCGACCATTAGCAATCAGAGTTATTTTTGTGTGAGTGATTTGAGGCATGTTTAATTTTATGTTTAATTGTGTGTTTTTAGCTTTGCGCATGTGTTTGTGTTGTTAAGTAACTTAGTTGTTATTTTAGTTTTGTGTTGCTCGAGATGAGCAAAGATCTTAGTTTGGGGGTGTTTGATGAGTGATTTTATCACTCATCTATTTCTATGATTTTTACTTAGTTTCAAGTAATTTCGTTGATATTTTTTAAGTTTTTCTTGTTAGTTGTGTCCAGGTTCCATGTGTTTTAAATTACCAGAAAATGGATCAGTTTAGGCTAATTCAATGAACGATGAAAAGAAGTTGTGTGGGGTAGTGAAATCTATGAAGAGCTAAAAAAGTTGATCCTCGCTACAGCGAGAATAAATTTTCCTTGCTGTAGCGAGATGAGCAGAAATGCCTGCTGCAATCCTGTCATATCTCGTATCTCAATTCAAGGGTATTTTAGTAACTAGAAATAAGCTAATGGTATTTTGATAATTTGGATATAGTTACTGTAACTGTATCAGAATTAGTATTGGTTGGTGCCGAATAAAAGCTTGTAATATCTAGATGATCATACCATAAACTGCGCCCGAATTGGATAAGTATTAAGAGAGTTATGATATTTTTTGACTAAATAGGTAAAATCACGGCTCGATTTTCAAAGCAGCACCACTATAGACATTTTTTTTAGATGTTTTGAAATCAATAAGATGGTTATAATGTGTAGAGTGCAACGCCACAAACGCCTCTTAATTTGGGGTTCATTAGGCTTAAAATATAGAAAAGATTGGGTAAGAGTACTTAACACGCCAAATGTTCAATGAAATATCTAAGTGATGCTAAATGTCAACATCTTATAAATCCAATGATTAAAAATATTATTGTGAATAATGCAATGTGTGTTAGGGTGAATGAATTATGAAACTTTCTATAGAGATGTATACAATGACATAAAATATAGGGAGACATGGTGATTACATATTAAATATTCGATAAAATATCGAAATGATGTGTGGATCAATGTAGTAATAACGAATAGCTTGATATATTTGGTGGCATAAGTTGTGAAAGCCACGGACCATTGTTTGATAGATATAAGAATGATCGAGGTTGGTGAGGCTAACTATGACTTTTGGCTTATGAAATTTGATTTATACTATTATAATATGACAATAAAACTATATGTTTCATAGGTATATGCATATACTATGAAATGTTATCTCTAAACCGTTTTATGTGATTGAACTTTAAAGTAGTAAGTGTATGTGAATTAGTGCTGCAGAGTAGTATCATTACGAATACAACAATCATTACCTAGATAGTGTTGACTTGTTTTATGTTAAGTTGTATATGAAACCATATGCAATAAGTATATACCATCTGACTTGATTTTATGAGGTCCTAAATTATTGATGAATGTACTTGAGAGAGATTTAGGGAAACCAAGAGGCTGGTTATAGATTTATTAAATTAGAATTGGCAAGTAATTATGAAATGAGATATGCATATGCATATGTATTTGTATTTGTATGATTATAAATGTGGATGTGATAACGATATGTTTATATCAATATAGCTAGAAAGCAAACGCGTTATATTGATAATGACTTGGCCGAAGGGCCAATGTTATATAATATGAGATGGTATAACCAGTGAGTTAGGATAATTTCAATGTTATGATTTTAACTTGGTGAGTTATTATAGTAGCTTTGGATCTTATATGTTGATTTTAGTAATGTTAGATTTGGTTCATGATACCTTGTATTAGCATTGTGTTTGCTTAATTAGAGCGACAACTTCTTCTCCTAGTAAAGAATAATAAGTAAGTAAGGTATTCTAAAATACTTATATTTGATATTAGGGGAAGAAGATTGTCCTATATGTGTGTATGCTCAATAGCGATTTGTGTGATATTTTGTTAATTTGTTTTATAGCATAAAATCTAGAGAGATACAGATAATCAAGTAAGTGGAATTGATAAATTTTATTTTTCATTAAGTTATTTTAAAAACTTAAATATATGTTATGCTTTAAAATGTTAGAAAGATTTTATACATTGATGTATAAATGGGAGATGATGGATTTGTTATTGTGGTGGAAACTAGGAGGCGATTTCCTTATTTGTGGTTTATTTGTATGTTTTGTGACTTTATTATTTCATGACAATAATTATGATTTCTTCTCATAACGATTTGGATTGCTTTTTGATAGTGAGTTATACTCCATTTACAACCATATGCACATGTATATAAAGATACAGGGTATGATCCCCTATCTCAGAGTTAAAGATACAAGGTATGATCCCTTATCTCAGAGTTAAAGATACTGGCGAGACCTCTATCTCAGAGTATGTATTGTGACTGCCTATCAGACATCGCGGGCCATGATACCAGAGCTATAGATGTGTTATGTTATTGAGAACTTTTGGAAATGTTGATATGATAGATCTTCTCTATAATTTTATAATGATATTGAGGCCAAGAGAAGGCCTAATTTATTTATAGATATGAGATGAGGATTATATGGATATGACAGAATGATTTTTTTATTATAAGTTTTCATGTAATGAAAATATATAAGGAATGATGATTATGTATACTAGTACGAAAGGAATATGAAAGTGTCAAGAGTTGGTTCTCGAGCATATGCTATTATGATATGATTAGAGCGACATTATGAGATATATTCATATATATAAGGTTAGATGTGATTTATAAATGGGCTCTGATACAAGTATTATCAAGGTGAGATTATTATGGTAGATATACGTGAGAAGCTATGTGTACAAATTTTCAGGTGAATGGAGTGATTATTAATTGTACATTATGGTTGTATACGTGTGCGTGTTCCATTGCATCATATACATACTTGTATACATCCGTATTTTCATGTGCATATACAGAAAAAGACAGATGTTACCTATTTGATTCATAGATCCAGACATGATTGTCCTTCTGCCCGATCAAGTATGTAGCCCTGGGTATGGAATGTCCCTCTGTCCGGTTAAGTGTGTAGTCCTGGACATGGACCAGAGATGATATGTGCATGACATACACATATATATATGCATGGTATTCAAAGACAGACATGATACATGCATTATAGACCAATTCTTATGAGCTAATGTTTACGATGAATGAACATTTTTTGTTTCACAGGATTAATTATGATGATGTACACGCTCTTCAAATGTATGATAATTATGTATATCTATAAACGTGTATATATTACGTGCGTGCGTGCTAATTGTTTAAATTAGGTTAATTCTTCTATATGATAACTTCATGTATATTTTGAGTTATTCACTAAATCTTTCTCTAGACTTACCTCCCCCTCCACACCTCAGTTTTGCAGGTACTTTAGCTATTTACGGAAGACAGACAATTTGAGCGGGATATTAGGGTGCAGTCACTAGGGTTAGATCTAATCATGTATAATTAGTCTGTAAACGGGCAATGTAACCCTCTTATGTATTTTTAAGAATTAGTAATTATGTAAACTTATTGATATATGTTTCTAGTTATGTGTGTATGTTTATGAACATTAAGTCTCATTTCTCAGTTTAAATAATCTAAGTTCATTATTGTGCATTACATTATTAGTTGGGTAGTTGTCCCATACTCATTTTTACAATTCATATAAAATGGATAATGAAAGACATTCATTTCAGTAAAAGGCTTAGGAGATAAGGCTGATGATCTCAATTAGATTATGTACCCAAGTATAGGTAGTCTTGTTATAGTATAGTCCGGTGAGTCCAAGTGTCGTAT
>JAVXUL010034883.1:0-11265 GCA_035590515.1 Trichilia minutiflora
GAACTAGCCGTTACAGACTTGATTTTTGCAAAGGTGTCGATACATTTCTCAGCGTATCGATACGTTTGAAGATTTTCAGCCTGAAAGTATTGATACGTTTTTCATTGTATCAGAACACTTTGACGTAAAGAAGATGAAATCCGTCATAAAGGTGCTTGATCCTGGCCTCAAGTTATCAATACGTTTGAAGAATTATCAAGGGTGTCAATACGTTTGTGAAGAGGGTGTTTGATCAAGGCTTCAGGGTATCGATACGTTTGAAGAGCCATCCAGGGTATCGATATGTTTGTGAAGAGGTTCCGAAATATTTGAGCACTGACCAAAGGTGTTGATATGTTTTTGTGAAGGGTTTTGAAACTCGGGCTTTGATTTTGAACTGTTATTAAAACGTGTCGATACGTTCAAGTAACGTATCGATACGTTGGTGCCTTGGTAAGCTTTTCTTGACGTTTTCTTTACTTTTCTAACCTCAAAAACATATACTCTTTCCCAAAAGAGCAAATGACTTATATTTGTCCATTCAACAATTAAATCCATTCAAATCATCACATATATGCATATTTGTTACTTGTTATCTATTTTAGCATTATCAAAAACAATATAAATTAGAAGATTAATTATGTCATATAATCATAAAAAATAACTTAAAACTATCAATATCCCCCTTTTTTGATGATGATAAAATACATGCATAATACATGAAGTCTCCCCCTTTTTGTTAACAAGCAAAGAAGGGAAAAATGCTTAACACATATAAGTACATATTGGGAAGGAGACAAGCATCAATTAAGCATATTTGTGAAAGAAATATCATAAAAAATGTTCAAAAGCCAATAACATCCATAAACTTATCCAGAAAATATCATTCAACAAAATGAACATAATCATTAAAAATAGAAATAGTCATAAACTGAATCAACATGTTCAGATCGTGAGAATGAGTCGGTCTCGAAAGGAGCCGAAGAACAAGGACGCACTGCTGATGATGAAGGGTGAGTATAAGGAGGCGTAGGATGAAAATGTTGAAAAAAGGAGTGAGGAGGTGGCTGACGAGCTGCAGGAGAAGGATGATAGCCATGGAAGGAGCCTGGTGCAGCTGCAACTGAATGCCGTAGGTGAGCAGGCTCACTAACTAACGAGCTGCAGGAAAAGGATGATAGCCATGGAAGGAGCCTGGTGCAACCGCAACTAAATGTCGTAGGTGAGCTTGCTCACCAACTAACTTCTCCTCAACATCCTCCAACTTTTGCTGCATAAGAGTATCATGAATGAACACTTCATTCTTCACCTTTTCGACCATCGTCCCCAGCGTGTGCATGACCTGAAAAGCTTCATTCATCCGTGTGTCAAGCTTCTGCACAACCGTCATAACTGTCGAGTCTAAAGTAGTAAAGTTGTCAAGGAGTTGATCAATCTTGTACTCTAGGGTGGCTGCAGGAAGAGCTAGAGGCACGGATCTACTAGGCTGAGTAGAAGTAGATGGACTAGCCGATGAAGAGGGACGAACAGATGTGGCCTGTGACTGCGATGCTGGTAGAGGAACAGGAGGCAGAGGCTCTTGTTGCTGTAACTGCTCAGGTTGCTGCTCCACTCCAATACCTGACTGAACATCACCCTGATCACCCTCCAAACCAACATCCTCTACTCGAATAGGAGGGCCACTAACGTGCTTCGGCATCCAAATATCGGGATGTGTCTGCTCATACCCCATTTTTCGAAGGGTAATCTCACTAAGCATGCTCGATGGTGAAGGTTTCTTGTAGTCAACATCAGCCAAGACTTTTGGAGCCACTTTTCGAATCAACTCTGAAATCGGAAAACTATAGTACATGTTGTATTTCTGAGTGGCACCTCATCCGTTCCATCCACCACATATCCTCTATAGTCATCTTAGTAAATTTCTCCAAACGGACATTCAAATTATGGACGATTATAAGATGCAAAATCTGTTCATGCAATTTGATTTTTATTTATATAATATTGAAGGAAAAGAATTGAAAGAACTGAGTTAATTGATTCTAATTTTTAAATATACTGCTCCAATTTAATTAGTTATTTGTCGCAATTAGTTTTTAAGAGGACAATTGAGTAAATGATTATCAAATCTCATCACATTAATTTTAAAGAGAAAATTCTTCTGCCAGTTCCACAAAGTAGCAACAATAGTTGTATACTAGTGATAAAAACAAAGGCCACACGGATACATTAATCACATAAATACAGCCACAGAAAAACAGGTGCTCCAATCTTTACTTCCTCTAACTTTTGTGTATAAATGATAATTAGTAATAAGATTAATGTTAATCCTGATACCAAAGATAGATTCTTCATAATCATCAGCCTATGACTGGCAGTTGAAAATAATTAATTTATGTTCAACCTAAACTCAATGTTAACAGAAAGTCCTCATGTGGGTAGAATCATAAAGCAATCAGATCAAAAATTCATCTTTAAAAGCAGCAATAATAATATTATAATTCTTAACAACTGTAGGGAATTAAATATACAGCAAATGGAAACCAAAGCTGAACTGCTGCAAAAGAAAAAAAAAATCCTTATTTTCTCCATTTGCAACAGAAGTTTGAAAGCACTTAATTAACCTTTCTAAGAATTTTTTATTGCACAAGTATTTTCTTTCTTTTGGATTTTCCTTTTGCTGCATAAGTTCGACTTGTTTTCTCTTTCAGTCCTATTTACATAATTCCATGGTTTTCAGCAATTTTACACCGGCAAGTAAAAATCCCCACCGACCAAAAACAACCCAAAAAAATTAAAGTCAAACTTTGAATATTCAAAGTCTTGAAGTTTCTTTATAGATGAAAGATTAGTGGACCCATAGAAGTTTGAGGAGTCAATTAACATTCATTGGTCTTTTAAATATGTTTGAAAACTCGTTCGGAAGTAGTTTTCATAAAACAATTAAAATAACATGGAAAACGCCTTTTCTCCTATTAACAAAAGAGTGAGCAAAAAACACAGAAAACATCAAAACAGAGCATGTTTTTATAATTTTTAAACTCTGAAAAGAGCAGATCGAAAATACAGTTTTTTATTTTGTGAAAATACCAACTAAAATAATATCAAAGAGGCCCTAATTTGCTTTGAAATGTATTAAAAAGAAGAATAGCCAACATAAAATGAATTTGTGGAAATTACAAGATTGAAAAGTTTATACTTTTAGAAACCCACCTATTCATATAGAAAGAAGAAGAAGAAACGAAAACCAATAGTAGCAGTGTAATTCTTCCATTGCACCATAAGAACTTGAGCTTCCAATCACTTAGCCATCAATAATCTCCACTTTTGTCCTCTAACAAACACTTTGAACAACGCAACAATACAAATGGGGTCAACCTATCTCATTCTCTAGAAGCAAAGATTATCTCTTGGACCCTAAAATTGTAGCATCTTACAAAGTCTTTGGTTCTTAAAATTATGAAGAAAATGAGATGGAAAAAAAGGTCAAGCCCCAAGCGGAGACTTGAACCATTGCATTCACATTTTCTTCTTGGTCTCTTCACTAAATTTTTTTATCCAAAAAACACTAAAACATATTTATGGCAAGGAGAGAAAAAGCAGTCATGAGGATATCAGTAAACAAAACTTTCACATTCTCATTGGTTCATGTGTCATTATCAAAATGCCACACTCACTTGATCTGAGTAGCAACAATTCCACAAATCCGATCCTACAGAAATTCCACGTCAGTTTAGCAGCCTACGAAAGGTACGCCTGCTGGAGGAATCTGAGCCAATCAAACTGGAGGCTATTGCAAAAGTGAAAAAAACAACCCAGAAAATCGTTATTTTCTCCATTTGCAACAGAATTTTGAAAGAACTTAACTAACCTTTCTAAGAATTGTTGATTGCACAAGTATTTTCTTCCTTTTGGGTTTTCCTTTTACTGCATAATTTTGACTTGTTTTCTCTCAGTCCTATTTACATGACCACCAACGAAAAACACCCTAAAAAAATCAAGTCAAACTTTGAATATTCAAAGTCCCGAAGTTGCTTTGTAGATGAAAGATTGGTGGACCCATAAAAGTTTGAGGAATCAATTGACGTTCATTGGTATCTTTTAAATACGTTTGAAAACGCGTTCGGTAGTAGTTTTCATAAAACAATTAAAATAACATGGAAAACACCTTTTCTCCTATTTAGAGAAGAGAAAAACAAAAACACAGAAAACATCAAAACAGAACATGTTTTTTTAACTTTGAAACTCCGAAAGGAGCAAATGGAAAATACAGTTTTTTATTTTGAGAAAATACAAACCGAAAAATAATATCAAAAATGCCCTAATTTGTTTTGAAATGAATTAAAGGAAGAATAGCAAGTCAAAAATTGTCCATAAAATGAACACGTGAAAATTACAAGATTCAAGTAAAAGAATGTAATCAAAGTGAGGCTAATGTAGGGTTATATTTTTTAACGAAATAGCATACCTAATGGTGAAAAGACACCGTTAAAAATAGGATACATTAATTAGTTCATTTATTTGTCTATAAATAGCAAGTAAAGACAGTAGCAAAATGGAATGAAAATGCATGGAATTGTATTGATTAAAAAATATAGAGACTTAAATTTCTAGAGAGAAAAACTTAAAAAATTAAGAAAGTTTGGTTTCACATTCTACCTTTGGGTTTTGAATATTCCTACATGCAACCATCAATCTCACGACAGTGTTAGCGAATTCTAACAATGGTATCAGATCCAGAGTTATTGTGGAGGAAGTCTAAATAAGGTAGAAAATTCTTCTTTAAATTACAATCATATTTCATGTTCATTTTGAATGTTTCTTGGCTCAAACATGTTCTACTCTTCCAGGAGAATTCAACGGTACCAAATTTGCCTGAAACAGATGTCGAAAACGATAAAAAAATATAAAAATTGGAAAAATCTTGAGCACATGTACCACATGCGCTCGAAGGTTGAAGACACATGGAGACCACACGCAGGTTAGATGGAGACATGTGTGGTGCATGCGCTAATCGGTTTACACCAATCTAAACCTAATTTACTTAACCCAAACCTGATTTACATGAACCTGGACCCAGTTTGATCCGATCCAATACTAGTTCAAGAAAACCTAGTTCAACCTGATTCAAGCCCGATTCACCTCAATCTAGTTCCAATTCAAATTGAACCAACTCGGACTAGCTCAGACCTGATTCGCACAATTCTTTGATCTAACAAGACCACCCAGTTTGACCTATTACTAGTTTGATCGAACTGATCATTTTTCTCAGCATGGTTCAGGGTTTAAAGCAGCTCCGATTGAACCAAAATTTGATAACCCAAGGTTTTTCAGCATGCTAAATTGATCTATGAGCTCAAAATTTTAATTTGAGGACTCAAAATTTAAAAATCTTTGGACTTGTACAAGAAAATAAAGAAAAGACACCAGTTTTACACTATCTCAGCTTTTCACTACATCAGAGTAGGATTAGTTTTACTATTCTTGACTTGTGTGCAAAAAAATAAGTATTGAAAGACAAAATCGAGGTTCAAGACTACTTTGATTCATTCGAATACTCAAAGATTCAGAGACCATGAACATACAACAATAAAGAATAAATAAATTAAAACTGTGTAAATCGACTCACAGATGATTAGGTTTCAATAACCTAATTTTATATTCGTACAGATGCAACAACAGATATTGCTTCTTATGATTCTTTATATTTCTTTTCTCAGAAACTAGAATATAGTTTAGGGATGATAGGCCTATGTTCTTATTCTTAAAAGAAATTAGTGTCAAAACATAGGACTATAAAAGTCATTGATTATATTGAAATAAAAGTGGTTATCGTTTTAATTCAAATGATAAGAGTCTTATAGAAAGTAAAGACGGTGTATTTATAAAAATAAATAGACATAGTTATTTCTAATAAGCAACCTAAGTAGCTTAATGAAAATAAGATCCCTACCATTTTACCATAATTACCATTGATAGTAATATAAAAATTACTGTTAATCCTATAAATCTCTGTGCAAGTTAATTAAAGGAAAAGAAAAGATATTCTTCTCAATGGTTGAAAGATTATGATGTTTTTACCATTGATGAAAAAAATCAACTAAGTAATGATCCTAAAACTTATAGTGATGCTATGAGACAGTTTGATTTCAAGGTATAGCAATTAGCTATGAAAGATAAATTAAAATCTATTGAGTGAAATTAGATTTGAAAATTAGTTGATTTACTAAAGAAAGCCTATTAAATGTAAAGGTACTATAAAATTAAAGGTTGTTGAAAGTCTAGATTGATATGCCTAGAATAAACTTCATGGATACATATTCATTTGTTACTAAATCCACATCTATTCGAATTATTGTAATAATTATTTCGTGACAAAGGTCAAAGTATGAGGTCAAGTCATAATCAGCTAAGGTATGATCGTAATTATGGTAAAGATCAAAGTATGAGGTCAAGTCATAGTCAATCAAGATATGACTATAATTGTGATGAAGGCTCAGGTATTAGGTCAGGTCACAGTTGATACATAGTACTTAGGCTAGTACGGTTAAATACAAAAAGTTATACTTTAACTATTAGCTATAGCTTTTAGCCTAGTGTTTAGCATTCAATTAGATGTGAAAACAATATTTTTAAATGATAAATTAAAGAAATAAATTTATATGATATGACTAGACGATTTTTTGGTTCAAGTAAATGAAGACAAAATCTATAAATTAAAAAGACTTTATATGGACTTAAGCAATCATCTAGACAATGATATTTAAAAATTCCATCAAGTAATCCTGGATTTGGGTTATAAAATGAACCCATTGGATTATTGTGTTTATAGTTGGAAATGCCAATATAAAATATCTATACTCTTATTGTATATAGATGATTTTTATTAATCAGTAATAGTTTGGTACAACGTTCAATATGAAAGACATTGGTGAAGTATCTTATATTCTAGAGATTAAAATTACCAGAGATAGAAAATTAAAGATACTATATCTAAATCAAGAAAATTATCTAGAGAAAATATGTAAACGATTAATATAGAATATTGTAAACCGATTAGTTTACCCATGTGTAAGTTAACTATTTTGAGTAAAAAATTCTTGTTCTTAAAATAAAATCGAACTGGAAGAAATATAAAGAGTACCTTATGAAATAAATATATGCCCTAAAAACCAATCACAATGTGATCTGTGATTAAAGCTTTAAAAGCTCTTGAAAATCTTTTGATAGAAAAAAATGAGTATTTCTAAATATATTATCGTTTATTATGATAATATGTATGTATGATTTATATGTCATAATAAAGCCCATGGAATATATGCAATACACACTGTTATGATGAGTTTATATTTATGAGACTGTGTGTTGATAGCATCATTCCTAAATATTCCTAGTCGTGGGACTGTAAAGTGTGGATAGTACTGGAAAGACTAGTATACACTTTCATTGCTCTATACGATAGAAGGTAATTGATCTCATAGATTACTTGTGTGGAGATACTAAAGAAAGTGTATAGGTGCTCATTGATTGAGTATAAGTTCAATGAACAGACTCACATGAATTGTCCAAATGCTAATTTCACTTAATCATCAATTGGACATTCGTTGTATTAGTTTTTTAAATAATCCTTAGATTTTACAACACCATGGTTATCTTGTCATGCCCCAACCCATGGATCCCACACGTGATAACCGCGACAGACTCTTAGGGTATATTCGATCACACAAAATACGTCCTGAGAGCCTATAAGGCCTTTACAAAACCTATTTCAAAATCATTCATATCGCACTCTTAAATATATATCCAACCAAACACCCAAACTTCGAAACATTTCTCAAAAAACCTCAAACACTTCAATATATATATATATATATATATATAAATCCATAAAATGTTCATCCAGGCATAAATCTGTAGGAATAAATCTTCCAAAATAAATCATAATATTTCTTACAAATTCCTTTACAATTCAAAAAAAAGTTTTATAAACAAAACAAAATAAAATGATCAACAAACTCTAGTGGACTTCAGACAAATCTAAGCGAGTTGATATATCATATATCTGATGGTCCTTTAATCCGAAAGAATCATCACCTGCTCATTGCTAACTAATCGAACCTGAAACTGGAGAGTGAGGGGGGGAGGGAGAGGGGAGTATACTCCGTGAGTGAACTAAAGATAAACAAAAGTAAATAATACTTGATCCATAAATAGAAAAGCACATTTAAAATACATTACATACAGTTCGATGAAAAACATTGATTTTAATTTGAAACCTCAAATCTTATATTTAAAGTCCTCGGGCTGGCTGCCTTTCTCGAAGATTACCCTGACCTTGGGCATCCTGAGACCGTCAGTAGATTTTATATGCAAATAAAAATATGTTATTTATAAAAATATATTTTTGAATGCAGGGAGTAAAACAATGCATGGTTTGATAAAATAAAACAAGCCTGCCACTGATATTCGCATCGAATGATTCGCGGGGTGATATCCGTGACTAACCCGACAAGACTTATATCTGGTTGAATTACATCACATCATCACAATAATACAGCCATGCACCACCCCCACCTATGAAGTTCCACTCACCTAGGCGATCTCTCTATCAGGCCAACCCTAGGTTACCTCCGTTGTAGCTACAGTAACAATCCAGAACTCCATGGCCGTCATCACCAAAATGTACATCAATATCTATATGTCATGTGTCTCCAACAAGTTCTCAAGAAGTCATAAATATGTATATTAACATTCTATCAAACATAAATCATCTTGGCCTCCGGCCATCAAATCATAAGTATAATCATCACAAAATATGATATCTATATATATGGCCAAGTATGCATAAAATCCAAAAGCAACATATTTATATAAAAGAAAAACGTTTATCAAATGCATACATAAAAGTATTTAAAAGTTATTTTAAAATGAAAAAATCATAAATGGGTTTACTCACAGCTTAGGGAGGGTATACACTCCTTAGTTCCCCTCGTTCCTTGGTTCGATACGCGAATTCCTCGCTCGCGCTCCATCGCCTAATCATATATACCAAAACTATATCAATATATATTTCTAAAATGCGAATATGACTTGTGTGCGTGATGTGCATGATAGCTCGGGTTGCCTAAAGTTGAACAATACGTGAAATTGGTTAAATCCACGTTACTTGTCTAATTACCCAGACAAAATTATTATGGACCCATTTTGTAATTTAAATATACAGACCCCACATGTTTATCGGAACAGAAACTTGATTGCTATTCATGTTTACCTATTTTCTTCAATTTTGTATTTTCAGCATACTACGACTCACCTGACCTCACTACAACTTAAATAACGCATAAAAACTCAAATGTACGTGATAAATTTATCGAAATCTACATGGGTAAATAGTAAATCCATTTTACAAAAATTGATAAAATACGAAACAAATGATGCAAACAAGTTAGGAATGACACTACAAACCTCATAGTATTGTCGATTTTTCTTGATTTCGCTCTGAAATCGAAAAACCCCAAAATTTTCTCCTGAAACCCAAGATGCCCTTTTTGTTTCCTGCATTTTTATCGTTAAATTGAAGCTCTCGGGGAGTTAGATGAGAGGAATGTCAATGACAGGCAACGAGAAATCGAGGATTCAACAAAATATGATGAAGACTTAGTGAGAGAGGGAGAGAACGACGTGCGGGAGGAGGAGAGGAGAAGAGGAGGGAAATGAGGGAGAAAATGAGCCCTCAACCCCTTTTTATAAACATGAGGGAAAAATTATTATTTTACCCTTAAGATTTCTAAAGTAGAAGCTTCTAGAAGAGGGTAAAATCGTTATTTCTTGTCGATTTGATTGAACGAATCAAGGGATTCGTTCGAACGAATCTAGCACTTTCGAAGTCAGAGAGTTTTCTAATTTTTTATTTGAACGATCAAACATTCATTTGAACGAAATCATCGATTTGATCGAATGAACCACTATTCAATCAAACGAATTTGGAACTAAAATTTTCCACAAGTTCCTCCGAATTTCATCCGAATGATCTAATTTTCGTTCGAACGAATCCGAGATTAAAAAATATCTGACTCCGACTCCTTCGTTCAAATGAATTTCATAGTGTCTCTCAAATCCTTCCCTGAACTGAAAATATCATCAGGATCCCACTTAAAATAAAACTAACATTTAATTTTATTGAGATCCCTGCGTTCACAATCCTAAAATTTCATCTTAAGCAATTCAACTCTCAAAATAATTATGAAATCACGTCCATATACACACGGGGTACAGAATGGATGCAAATGTATGAACAGTAAAAATATAAAATTATAGATATACCCTTAAGATCTAAGCACGGGACTCACATATCTTGTGGGTGAATTACCATACTTTGATACTACTCAGGGCAAGTTTATATTCAAGCTTGTGATACGTAGTCATTAGGTATGGTGAGGCATTCATGGAGGTATGTGAGTGTTTGAGAAAGGATCCGTCAGTCTTAGTGTTTGAGATAGAATGTACTATGTGAATAATACAGATTTGACTCAAAAAAACCTAGGCATGGGTAATGTCTTATGTGTGATTGAGAAGTGTGCTCTCAATGATAACACACTGTAAAGTCATAATCTATTATTTATTATATATAGCATTGGATCTAAAAGGGTTTGACAATTATAGCATACCCCCGATTTGATTGGAGCATTATATGACAGAAGAATTAAATTACACGATAACTTATGATAGAAAGGTTCACTCTAGAAGCTTTGCTCTTCATTGTAATTCGGAGATCGTATTGCATAGCTAGGTGTCAATATTAGTCTGTAAATATATTTAATTAATCTTGTAAAGATTAATTAAATAAAAGAATTAAAGAGTTCAATTCGGGATATGAAAAGAATTAAAGAGTTTAGTTCAATCATATCGTCTATTGTTGGCTTTATAGTGAACCTATAGAGTCTTGCTATAAGTTGACTCTAAAATTTCCTAATTTTATTATGCATCACTTTAGTACATTAAGCTAAGACAATTTGATTGGTTAACCTAAGCTTATGTATGATATAAGTGATATGTGTTAAATTTTTATCCTAGTAAATGAAAATTTGACAAGTGCTATAATCTTAGCCTTACACTTAAATGACAAATAGAGGGTGGATTTGCATGAGATGTGGCTCCATCTTGTCCATACATTTGACAAGTCATTTTCCATGTATTTTTATTTAATTAAATAAAAAATATATAAAGATAATTATTGGATAATTATTTTAACATTTCATTTGATGAAAAAGGTGAAAAAGAAAGCAAAAA